>JAUCMT010000048.1:19419059-19429986 GCA_032357475.1 Enteromius thamalakanensis
GCCCCTTTTCAGAAAGTTTTTCAAACCAGAGGTGTGAAAAAGCACTTCTGAAACAGGGGGGTGTTGTGACCCTTTAATTCAGTGTCAGCGGTGCAGCAAAAATAGACTCGGCGCCGAAACTAATGCGGCACTGACGCTTCTGCTCTGCTCCTGCTACACGCTGACACGCCGCTTTCTGCGTGCGGTTTGAAAGCACTCATCCGTAAACATGGGCGCCGAAAAAAATACACGCTGCTCACACCCTGCTGATGCGTGCAGTGTGAAACCGGCGTTATGCTCAAAGAAATTCTGATTGTGGCATGCGAGCCTCTTGGCTCATATGATCATCATATCATATGATCATTTGTATATAATTGCTAGTTACAATGAATATCCCTGGAAATGGAACATATTGGTACATTAGTGCATGGCAACAAGTGACTGTTTTATAAGTGAATCATTGAATCATTCAGTCAACCAATTCCTTCTGAACACTGATTCATTCAGGAATGAAATTACCACCTTCATGAGTGAAATTAATAATTGAAGCCTTCTGTCAACCAAATAACTAAACCAAGAATGAATCAAGTGATTGGGTGGCTTCCAAAAATGGATACTCTCTAAATAAGTACTTATATGTATATATACCACAGTTTTTACATAGGCTACAAATTTTTTGCTCACTATATTGTAAGGAAGCAGGCAAATTTGCATATTTTTATGAGAGAATTGTTGAAACATTTAGTCAATTTTTGTTGTGATGATACATCTTCTGATGCTTGCCAGGGCACATCATCAGTGATGAATCCTGAGGTCATCGGGTGTTTCGGGTCTCTTGAACATCAGACACCCTCACTCAGGCGACCCAGCTGAGGTTGATCAGGCCTCAGCTTGTGCCCTGGCAGTCCAAACATGGTTCCGCTCTCTTAATCCAGAGCCACCTAGAGGCTTTCTCCGCTGCCTCTGTGCTGTTACAGATGGCTCTTCTCCTCATTTCGCTTGTGATGGCGAGTGCAGTATATGCCCTGCAGACGCACTGTCCTGCAAAGCCTCTGCACCCTTCCTCTACAGGCAAGCACCTTGCCTTCCAGCCTTGTTCATGGCAGTCGCTGACTAAATCCTGATTCTTCCCCTTTTTCCGCTCAAACGCCTCCTCCATTCGCTCCTCCCATGGCACAGTGAGCTCCAGCATGACAACATTTCTTGTTGCCTCAGATACCAGGATGACATCTGGTCTGAGTGAGGTCTTGACTACATGCTGGGGGAACTTGAGCTGCTTGCCCAGGTCTACTGACAGCTGCCAGTCCTGTGCAGTTTGGAGAAGCCCTGCTGCTCCTTTCCTTATTCCTGGCTTCTCTCCGGCTCTAATGAAGCTGATGGTTTGCTTCCTGGGACTGGACTTTAGGCAGATGGAAACAGCACTAGAGATGCTCTCTGCGATGGTTTTGAGCACCTGGTCATGACGTCAGTGGTATCGGCCTTCCCCCAGAGCTTTTGGACAGCAACTTAATGCATGCTCTAGGGTCCCCATGCTGGTGATTCAGCCAAAACCCAGCAGTGCTGGTTGGATGGACTGGGAAGAACATTGTAGACCGCCTGGACTAGGAACTTGATGCGGTGTGGTTCTGCCCACCAGAGGTCGGTCCTTCGGTTCTTTTAGTCAACCAATTAATTACAAATACTGATTCAATCAGAAAAGATTCTGTCTTCATGAGTGAAACTGAATCATTTAGTTTTTTCAATTCATTCAAAATACAAGTTGTGTTTGAAATCACATTATCTTCTATATATTAGGTGAAAAATAACATTTGTAGAGAGTAGTATATGTAGGGACCCCTAAAACATGCTTGGGTTTTAATGATGCAGAATATTAAAATGTATGCATTTTATTTTTGTTTGTTTCTAATACTTGTGTCAACATTATTCCATTGTTTAGAATTGTTTTTATTTATTTTCAATGACATAATATGTTTAATTCAAGTGTATTATGGTGGACCAATAACTGTTGAGCTTCTTTAAGGTTGCGTCGTAACGTGAGTTATACAAGGAAGAAGGGAAGGAGCATAGCACATGGAAAAGAGAGGCTGCATGTGAACTGTGTGCGTGAAATTCTTTGTCGTCATCATTTTTGGAGACCTATTTATGTAATATAAGGCCTAAGGTGTAAGGGAACAACCCTCGTCTTATTTGGTTTGTTTGTTTTAGTTTTTTCCTTCCCTTGTTGTAAACTTTGCAATCGTTGAGTCTGAGAATCGGAAAGTGACGGCATTGATAAAGCTCATCGTGGACTCGTAGTGCTAAGTTTGTTCTGGACGGGACTCGTGTGGTTTCATTGCGGGACTTTGATCGATGGATTGGTGACGTGTGCCAGGGACTGGACGAGACTGAAAGCAGTGAGTTTGTGCGGTGCATCATTTCAACATTGCCTCTTTATCGTCGGATGGACATAAGTTAAGTGAATTCCTTTTCGAGCCTCGTTGACCGTGACCAATCATTCAGAATTATTCAGTTGTTATGTGCACCAACAAACTGGGCCCCAACGTGAAAGTACGGGTACACTTGTGACTCTGTTACTTATTCATACAAATTTGCATAAGGGACTGAGAGAGATGTTACAAAATTGTGAACTCTTGGTTTTTTTTCCTTTCTGGTAAGGTGACATTGAATTTGTGTTTCTTGTTTCTGAAGTGTTGAGCCTAAGCAAGTTTGTGAATTCTCATCTTGTGTTAATTTGAAGTTAAAAGGGTAAGAGAAACAAGGTTAAAAAGTATAGGAGTAGGCAAATAACAATCTTGAAACACAAAAGGTGGTACAAATCTTTTATTTACTAGAAACCATTCCTGCACCTGCATATACCCTTGGGTAAAAGAGTTTATTTTCATCTGTGAATTTACTATTTGTCATAAATTCATATTGTTTATTTGCTTCCCTCTTTATTGTTTTCCACAAAGGAAAAAGTCATCTTGTAGCTTACCAAATAAACCTTTGTTATTCCTTCTCCTTATAAATGGGAATTTCAGTGTTTTTTTAGATAGTTAATTCATTCTACACGTTTTCAAATTCTAAAAAAGAAATATAAATTAGGACTGTTTTAAATAACCCCAAGGATTAAGAAAAGGGTTACTGACTTCTCTTTTGAAGTATTTTGCTACTAAATGCATTATCTTCTGTGACGAAAAATAACCTAAATTTAGAAAAATACACCCTTGACCAGGAAACCACTTATAGTTAATAGTTACTGTAATACTGCACTGATAACATCATTTAATAACATATAATTATATTATTTAACAGTGTACTTAGCTTGCAAGGTGTTCACATCAAAGAGTTTCAATACAAACCCAAATGTATTTTTTTTAACGAAATAAGTGGAATAAGACAATTTTAACTTAAGTACAATGGTATCAGACTGAAACTCAACGAGTATTATATTTAGCATTGCTCCTACTGGGGACCCCACTGTGACATGAACTCTCTTCCTTTAATAAGAATATGGAAAATAATGACGAAACGTAGGTTCTGAAAGTTAAAAGGGGCTCAGGTCTACAGTGGATGTGTGAGAATCAGTAGTCATGTCAAGTCAAGTCAAGTTACTTTTATTTAATCAGTAGCTGGATCATATCCATTGGCAGTTTAGAGGCAGCCCCCATCTGATATTCAAAGTCAGAATCAGAGACGGTGCAAGGTTCAGAGGTCAAGTTAGTCTCAGAGATATTGGCATCCTAATATTCCATGGCAGTCTCCGAAGTAGGGTCCATCTCAGAGGTAGGGTCAGTCTCAGAGGCAGTGGAAGGCTTCGATGAAGTTAAGAGGCAGTGTTGTCTTTGAGGCAGTTTCATTCTAAGACGTCCTCTCATTGTGAAATTTCAGTCTGAGATGTAGTGGCGGTCTTTGAGGCAGTCTCAATTTGAGAAGCAGAATTAGTTTTAGAGGCAGTTTTAGTTTGACAGGCATTGTCCCTTTTAGTGGACGTGTCATCCTCAGACGCAGGGCAAGTCTCACAGGGAGTGTCAGTCTCAGAGGGAGTTTCAGCTTCAGGGGTTGTTTCAGACTGAAAGACAGTGAAAGTCTCAGAGGCAGTGTCAGTCTCAAGGGCAGTGTTTTCTCTGAGGCAGATTAAGTCTGAAGCACCATGTCGGTGTCAGAGACATCAGGGATGATGAAGTTCTTAGGCACACTGTCCATCTCAGAGACAATGACGGTCTTACGGACAAAGACAGGAACAATGTTCATCTCAGGGACGATCGAACTGTCCATTGCAGAAACAAAGACGGTTTTAGGAGCACTGTCTGTCTCAGGGATGATGAAGATCTCAGGCAAACTGTCCATCTCAGGGACAGTGTCAGTATCAGGTGCACTGTTCAGCTTATAGATGATGATGGCCTCAGTCACAATATCCATTTCAGGGACAATGATGGTCTCAAGAGCACTGTACATCTTAGGTGCACTGTCCATCTACGGGACAATGATGGTCTCAGGAGCACTGTCTGTCTTAGGTACACTGTCTGTCTCAGGGACAGTGTCAGCTTCAAGAGCACCATCCATCAGAAGGACAATGACGGTCTCAGCAGCACTGTCCATCTCAGGTGCACTGTCCATATCGGGCAGAGTTTCAGCCTCAGGACTACTGTCCATTTCAGGGGCAATGATGGTCTCAAGAGCACTGTCAATCTTAGGTGCCCAGTCCATCTCTGGGACAATGATGTCTCAAGAGCCCTGTCCATCTCAGGTGCACTGTTATTGTTATCAGTGTAATGATTACTGTGGTTAAAAATGTTATATATACATATATACTTAATACTTCTATATATAACACTTATTTACATATAGAAGTTATATAAAAAATTATATAAACAGTTTTTATTGTGACCCCCAGGTAAATGTGTACTATGGTATGTTGTGAACGGCTCCTAAAGTGAGTTCTGTTTTGAAGAGGTTGGGTTCGACGTCGAGGTCTTACCCCGTGGACGGGGTCTGGGTCTTTCTGGATGGTTCAGGTGAAATTTCTCTATCAGAGTGGCGTCCAAGATGTCCTGGGTGTTAGTCCAGGAACATTCCTCAGGTCCATATCCTTCCCAGTCGATAAGGTATTGTATGAAGCGACCTCGACCTGGTTTGCCACCTCGCCATCTATGATCAGGGGAGGGATGTTGGGTGCTGCAGCCTCGTCCTGGTCCATCGCACCTCCCGGATCACCAGCGGGTTTAAGGAATGACATGTGAAAAGTAGGAGAAATTTGGTAAGACTGTGGCAGTTGTAAACGAAAGGAAACTGGAGTAATTTGTGTTATAATCTTAAAAGGACCCACGTACCTTGGATTTAACTTCCTTCAGGGCCGATGGAGACGAAGGTCTCGGGTTAAGGGCCAAACCCATTGTCCTGGCTGATAGTTGGGACCTGGTCGGGGGTGGCGATCAGCTTGCTCTTGCCCTCGTCGTACGGCTCTGGCTAAGTGCACGTGTGCTGAGTTCCATGTTTCCTCGCTTCGTTGTAACCAGGTGTTGATGGCTGGGAGTTGAGTGGGCTCACCGGACCATGGAAACAGGGGCAGTTGAAAGCCAAGTACCACTTGGAAAGGTGTGAGGCCGATGGCCGGTTTTCGAAGCGAGTTCTGGGGGTACTCAGCCCAGATGAGGTATTTGATCTAGTCCTCTTAGTTTCGATGACAGTAAGTACGCAGGAACCGGATCAGCTCCTGATTCAGACATTGTGCTTGTCCATTTGACTGAGGATGATAACCAGAAGTCAAACTGACATTAATATTTAACTGAGTACAGAAAGCATGCCATACCCGGAAGGTGAATTGTGGCCCACGATCCTGAACGATGTCTTCGGAAAGACCGTAATACGGTTATCACTTCACCCGTCTCCCAGGCCGTAGGTAGTTTCTTTAGCGGAACGAAGCAGCAGGCCTTGGAAAATCAGTCAGTTATTGTAAGTATGGTCGTGTAATGGTTGGAAGATGGCAAGTCAGTGACAAAGTCAATTGAGATGTGAGATCAGGGTCGTTCAGGAATGGGTAGGGGTTGCAAGAGACCGGCTGGTCGTTGGCGTGGAGATTTTACCATGTTACATGTTACACAGTTTTGTATAAATTGCCTGGGCCTAGTTTTTCAAAAGTAATCCACTAGGATTTTGGATAAAAGATTAGATCAAATCTTGAAAATGGGTTTTTCAAAAGAAAAAACGGATTACATAATCGGATTAGATCACATAATCCAATCTTGGTTTTGATCAGGACCAAACCTTCAGTTTGGGTTTTTCAGAACTTTTTTGTTGGATTTGGATCACACACGCTCCAACACTGATGGATTTCCCATCGGGGCAGCCTGGTCTTCCGGAATCGAAGTTGGATGTTTCCTTTGGGGCTCCCAAAACGAGGCATTTTGGACAGGCCTGTAAAAAGAGCTTTGTTACACACTCACTCTCCTCTCATTTCAGGCAGCAGTCCGAGCTTGTGGAGGATGAACCAATGGACGTCCGGGCCCACTACTGCCGGAACGCAGGTAACTTGCACGCACACACCCATGCAGGCCTCCCTCCGAACCAACTCAGATACGCTCGGACTGGACCCCTGCGTTCCCCCTCACTGCCCCACCGCCAGCACCCCTGTGGTTGCGATGGTGCCTCTTGTTCGGTTTTTAGATGAGAAGTGAGAAGAGTTCTTCTCCGTCTCGATGGCTCATCAACACAATTCGGCTCGGTTATGCAATTCAGTTCGCCCGGCGACCACCCAGGTACAGGGGCATTCGCTTCATCACGGTGAATGCTGCAAATGCCCCTGTCCTGCTTGTAGAGATTGCTACTCTTCTGAAGAAAAAAGCAATAGAGCCGGTACCTCCAACCGATATGAGAACAGGGTTCTACAGCCTGTATTTCATAGTGCTCTAGAAAGGTGGTGGGATACAACTGATCCTAGATCTGCGAGTCTTGAATCGAGCTCTTCAAAGACTTCTGTTCAAGATGTTGACGCCGAAACGCATTTTCGAATGCATCCATCCCTAGGATTGGTTTGCAGAAATAGATCTAAAGGGCTCATACTTTCATGTTTCAACCCTTCTAGGGCACAGGCCCTTCCTGAGGTTCGCATTCGAAGGATAGCATATCAGTATCGTGTCCTGCCCTTCGGGCTCTCCTTGTCGCCCCCCGTGTGTTCACGAAAGTGGCCGAGGCAGCTCTGACTCCTCTGAAGGAGAAATGGGTTCGTATACTCAACTACCTAGACGACTGGCTAATACTAGAACAGTCCAGGGCTCAGTTGTGCGAACACAGGGACCTGGTGTTACAACACCTCAGCCTGTTGGGTCTTCGGGTCAACTGGGAGAAGAGCAAACTCTGTCCAGTGCAGAGGATCTCTTTTCTTGGGATGGAATTGGATTTGGTCGCCCAAACTGTACGCCTCACAGAGGAACATGCTCATTCTCTGCTGACCTGCTTGAGTACATTCAAGAACAGGAACGTGGTCCCACTGAAACAATTTCAGAGGCTCCTGGGGCATATGGCGGCAGCTTCAGCAGTAATCCCGCTGGGGTTGCTCCATATGAGACCGCTTTACGATCGATTACTCTGAGGAAGGATCTTCTGACTCAGAGACAGGGCACCCTGTGGCACACGTGACCAGATTTGTGGAAACTCCACACCTGGACGGGACGCGGAGGTTGTGAGTGGCCTACCTCAAGGGGTAGTTGATACTAATTCTTCAGCGAGAGCGCCTTTTGGAATCTGTTCGTTGTCTGGTCTTCTCGACGAGAAGACCCCCGAACATGCCGGATTGGATCAGTGTTTCTCTTTTTTCAGCAAGGGTTGGAGTGAAGGCTGTCTCCCTCAACTCTTAAAGTCTATGTGGCTGCTATTGCTGCAAACCATGCATTTGTCAATGACTGGTCTCTGGGTAAGCATGATCTGATCATCAGGTTCCTTAGGGGGGCTAGGAGGTTAAATCCTCCTCGGCCCTCTACTATACCCTCTTGGGATCTCTCCCTTGTGCACAGAGCATTGAGGGAGGGTCCCTTTGAGCCTTTGACCGGTAGTTGAGTTGAGGTTTTTATCAATGAAAACGCTCCTCATGCTCGCCTTGGGCGTCGTCCTGGGCGTTGGCTCGTGGTGCCTTGCTTGTTGACATTTGTTGAGCTGCAGGTTGGGCGACCCCGAACACTTTCGCTAGATTCTATAGCTTACGTGTTGAACCGGTTTCTACCCGTGTTCTCACCTCTAACAGAGCTGAAGAGCCGGAGTAGGACCTCTTCGGTCGGCTTGGTATATATGTCTCTAGTATAACTTATATAAAAGATGCTTTGAGTCGAACTTCTCGACATGACGTCGAACTGACCGACTGAAAGGGAACGTCTCAGTTACGTATTGTAACCCTCGTTCCCTGACGAAGGGAACGGAGACGTCACGTCCCGTCGCCATAGGGCCTGTACCGCCACTAGGGGGCCGTAACACCGGCTCGGCTCCTCAGCGAAAACCTAGTGAACGCTAGATCTGCTGACCTACTTATACTCGCGCCGCGATTGGGTTCAGCTGATCCTAATCAGCGTACGCCAATGAAATTCATTGGCTTGTTTGTACACGAAGAGTTGTTTTGGCATCTTGTAGCGAGATTCCTATTCGTCGGTCACCGACGTGCCGTCTCCGTTCCCTTCTTCAGGGTTGCAATACGTAACCAAGACTTTTTTCTGCATTTTTAATCAAATAATTTCAGCAGAAGACAATTCTTTTGTTTTTGTCTGTATTAGATTCAACGCAAGCATGCAGAAGTTCTTCATGAGACAAGGAGACAAGAACGTGGCCAATGGAAACGCGGCTGCCGGCAGCGAACTGGAGGATGGTAAAGACAGTTTAGACTGTAACTTGGATGATCTGTCTGTACCACTGCTGGGTCCAGGTAAGACTAAACAGACAGGCTTCAAAAACATAGATGTAATGTAAATCATAATTCATAATTCCATCCCCGTTTCACCCTCAGTACAAGTATGAGTTCATCTGTCCTCGGGTTTTGGACAAATTTTGGAGTCACTGAAATATAATGTTTAAATGTTCTGCAAGTTTATATTATACCCAGTTATCTCCAAAAATCTGAATTCTAATCTTTCTAGGGTGTCTTTATGTGTTTATTATAGGAAATGTTTTTAGTTACTGAAAGATTTTACTTATTGAATTACATTGTTTAAATATAATCCATGAAATTATATTATTATTATTATTATTATCCTTAGCTACACAACATGTAACTTAAGTAATAATAATAGTAATAATAACGTGTTATTATTATTATTATTATTATTATTATTATTTAGAACATCATAATTAATAAATTATTTTCTAAAAGAGATTTTTCTTTTTCTTACTAAATTACAATATTTTTAAGATATTACATGAGCAGAAATTTCAAAAGCCAGAAATATTTTTTAAAAGCAATGGTCAAAATCCTGAACTTTTAAGTTATTAAGTAACATACAGTGACATTTATTGAATATATATATATACAATTTGTCAAAATCTTGTATTGTAAGTTCTTTTTATAGCCATTTTTACAAGTATACTATATACATTTAAAAATTTCAGATAAGTAGGTTCAGATTATTATTCAGGTATCAAAAACAAAGATGGCATTTTGTTTGAGTTTAGTATTTTTGCTATAAGCTTGACTTTTAAAATATATTTCTTGACCATCTCAATCTTCTCATTTGTTGCATGTGCTCTGAGCAGCACGACTGGTTTAGACTTCGGTCCAGGTTTATTTTGTCCTCCTGGTATGTTTTCAAGCTTTCAGATCTCAGCACTTTTCTTCTTCCTGCTTCTGTCCATCTCTGATTAAGAGGTAACGTCTCTGCCTCATCCATTACTTCGGTCTCTTTCTTCCCTGCAGACTTTTCACCAGAGTTTGTGTTTTTCTTCATTCCTTATTATCCTGTCTTTGGCCTCGGTATCTTCATGTTTAACTCTGCCTGCCTGTTTAGTCTTACTAAACCTTTCTGCTGCACACTCTTTGTGCTTTCTAAAAATGCAGCTAAATGAGTAAATGCCTCCTATAAACAAGTTTTAGAATATCAAGAAAGAAATCAGTCCTAATATACTCTGTGTCTATTTCATGAATATTTATTTTGTCTTTCTCAAGTCAAGTCCAGTAAGGTTTACAGTCGAGGTTCGGTGGTCATGGTTGATGAAATCATCAACGCCAGTCCTCCAAATTACCGTTTCCCTGAAGCCGGTCTCCGTGTGATGGTCACTAACCACTTCGGACCCAAAACTCGTCTGCGCATGGCCAGCCGTCTCATTATAACAGAGGTGCAGCAATTTATAAAACACACTGTCATACAGAAAAAAAATAGTAATACATTAAATGGAACATTTCTATATTAATAAATTAATATATTGGAATTTTCTTTATTATTTAAAAAAACAGATGCATATACTGTATATTAGATTATTTGAAGAAAGACATAAAAGGATAAATCCCAAGAAATTGGCAGCAAAATATTTTATATAATTAATTAATATTGTGTCTGTTACCAATGAGGGGCGAGGGAGGGAGCAGATTCATATCCAGATTTGGCATAACAAGGTCGTACAAGCAGAGTCTATCATCAGCAAACAGGAATAACGTAGGTACACAGAAGAGTCGTCAGTGTCCAGGCATGGGTCGGTAAACCGTAGCAAACAGAGTCCAAAGAGAGAAGCAAGGCAATAATCTAAAACGGGAGCGAGGGTCGGCAACGGTAAATCCAAACAGAATGACAATGATCAGAAACACGAATGAAAAACAAGACAGTTTGTCGACAGTGCAAATGGACCGTGACAGACAAACAAACAGACAAGTATATATACAGGTGGTACTGATTGAATCATTGAACCTAATTCAGAACAGCTCTGAAGGAGAGGTGCATTCTGGGGAATGGAGTCCAGGTAAGAAAACAGACACAAAACACAGATTACAAAGAGAACT
>JAUCMT010000048.1:19430086-19442255 GCA_032357475.1 Enteromius thamalakanensis
GATCGATTGGCCCGGGCAGATGAGTTCCAGGTGCTGAACGCAGATTGCCAGGGCGGCGCTGATCGGCGGCCGTCACAGTAGGAAAAGGCTGACTCACATAAATCAGTGGAGCCGAATAATGCAGTCAAGGAGATAGCACATTTCCTCATGTTGGGGTACTTTTCCTCTGTGAGTAAGTTCCAGAACTGTCCATGAGCTCTCGACTTCAGCTCAATGTCGGTTTGTAGAGTCAAAATCTCATCTTCCACTCCAGAAGAGTTCAGGTGAAACAGTGCTGCAATGTTTGATGCGAGTGAATTAACCTCAACATCTTCCTGAAAAGGATAGCACATAAATGTAGCGACTGGCTCAAGCAAAGAAAAGTCTTGAAAGCGTTTGTCAAATTCTGACAAACAATCTGCGATCTGCTCCGTATAGCGTGCACTGTCAAGTTGCTCACAGGCCTTCCCTTGCGTCTCCAGCTCTGACACCAGGTTCTGGAAATTTGCCAAATCATGGCGCTGCAGCTTTGCGGAGAAATGTTGCATCTTTTGTTTGAAAGTGTTAACTGAGCTGATCATATTGGTCCCTGTTTTGTCTTTTCTTGCAGATCAAGATTACGGTCATTCAACAAGTTTGTCAGATCGGTTAAAAATGCCAAGTCTAACACCCTTTGTTCGTCATTTCCAAGTTCGTCATTTAACTGCTTGTATTCTGCATGTCCAGATACGTGGAAAAACTCCTTAATCTCCGGACAGAGCTCTCGAAATCTTTGCAGGAATTTCTCTCGACTAAGCCATCTCACGTCAGTGCCTTCTCCAGATGTGCACGGAATAGCTGTCTTTGAAGAGATCTGGCTCGAATAGAACATGCGATCTTCGTTGCCACATCCATGATCTCTTTTATGTTGAGCATTTTAGCGCATAACGTTTGTTGATGGATAATGCAATGGTAATTCAAGAAGCTTGGGAATGCATCATCCTGCCTGCACTTGGCAATGAATCCATTCACACGCCCAACCATTGCAGGTGCTCCATCTGTGGTGATAGACACCAATGTGTACACCGGGAGCTGAGTTTTCTCGATAAAGTTTTTAAAAGTCTGAAATATGTCGTCTCCTCGCGTCTGTTCTTTAATGGGAAGTACTGTTAATAGCTTTTCTTTTGCAGTCATATCACTAAACACCACACGAATGAAAATGCACATCTGGGCTGTGTCGCTCACGTTGGTAGATTCGTCCAACTGCAGTGAGAAACACTCACAATCTTTGATGTCCTTTCACATTTGCTGGGTTAAATGTGGCTTCACAGCGCCGTGTAACTGTACTTCTTGACAGCTGCATAGCTTTGATTGAAGATACTATCTCTGCCTTATTTTTAAAGTCCCGGGAAAAATGAGTCAGCTGCTTCAAGGAATGCCTCCTTTAAAATCTCTCCGTCTTGGAAGGACTTGTTGTTTTTGACGATGGCTTGACTCACCCGGAACGATGCTTCAGTGGCCCGCTTTTGCTTTTGCTTGGGTGAAAAATGACTGCTGTCCGGACAACTGGCCTTTTAGTTCATTAACCTTTCTCTTTCTCAGGTCGCTTTTCGGCGGGAAGTTGGTGTCATATTTTCCATGAACAATCCGAAAATGCCGCTCCACATTTCCCTTCTTTGGGACTGCGATGGTAGACCGGCAGATAAGACAAACGCACTTAGAAAATGACATCGTGAAAAAAAAGTACTAGCTCCTTCACTCATTTTGTTGACCATAAACTTAAGCATGGGCTAAAAATCGGACGTAATACGCTGATTAGCTTAGCACTTAACGTCGTTGTTTACGCATGAGTCGTGACGTAAAGGTCAAAATTCAGTTGTCATCTGACTGGTTGCCCTGTACATCGATCAAGTGACGGGATGAATGATCGGCTTATATTGTTTTAATGTCACGCCGTGATCGACCAGTAGCAACTCCGCGATCGACCGGTTGATCGCAATTGACGTAATGAGCACCCCTGGTCTAAAGACTTACAACATGGACTTATTTCTTTAAGCACTTCTAATGCGTTATGGTTTGTATAGTTTTATTCTATATTAATTTGTCTATTTATTAATTTGAAATTGTTGTTCATTACTGATATTTTCCTTAATGTAGTCTTACCATGCTGTAATTATATTTTGCTTGAACTGACATTGTTTATTATTGCTGTCTTCCCTCATTTTTATTGTTTTTTTATGTGTGTGTGTGAGCGAGAGAGAATGAAATACTCCAAGCAGACTCTAACGTAATATTCATATAGTGTTTCTTCAACTTATTAAAATATCTTTACCGTCACTATCATATTTATAGTGTGTGATTTGCAAAATTCCTATCATAGCCTACACCTCATATGGTTATGGTTGCTCTTTAGTCTAAAGTGACATAAATACAAAACAATATAATACTTAAATTTAACAGGAAACAGATTGAGATGTTGGTAAGATTCATTACACCTGCTGAACAGATTACACTGAGTGGAGCGGGTGACCGGTCTAAGATGGCGGCCACATTTCTCGTCAGCGCCAGTAGGGAGTATCGGTCGATGGGGCGTCTACTCTATATATGTCTATGGTTATACCTGTAAAAAAATCCTATCCAGGTCAGTATGAAGGGAACACAACGTAAAGGGTTAAAGGAACAGTGTCTAGTTTGTATGCAAGAGCAGAAAAGGAGTTTAACATGCTGCAGTGTGGCTTTAAAACAGACATGTTGTGTTTCAGAGGGCTGTATGAACAGAACTAAATGGTTGATCTCTTGGCCGTTACTGCTGATCCTGTTCTTCACCATACCAAACAGTGCCAAGTCTCGCTGGGAGAAATACTTCATGCTCTCTTTCATCCTCTCCACCGTCTGGATCGCTGTCTTTTCCTACTTCATGGTGTGGATGGTATGTGTCACATCTATCAGTATCTCTCACTGGTGAATCTGGCTTGTTTTAAGTGAATCTTGACTCTTTCTTGTAGGTGACGATCATCGGATACACACTTGGCATCCCTGATGTCATCATGGGCATCACGTTTCTAGCGGCGGGCACAAGCGTCCCGGACTGCATCGCCAGCCTGATCGTGGCTCGTCAAGGTAAATTAATCACACCACTCTGATCAATAAATATGGTTCAGGATGAATTAAACATGAAATACTGTGACTGTTTTACCTTCATGCGTCTGATCAAAGCGCTAGAGCACACATAATGTGACTTCCTGTTCCTGTGTCACTATCAATCACTTTACCTCAGACATGCACTGCATCTAAACGCTGCCTACCCTACACAGAACACAAGACTGCATAGCACAGTGTTTAGGATGCGTTTGTAATGGTTCTTTTTTTATTTTTCCAGCTATAGAAAAAAAATATTAGGTTCATATTACATCGAAGTATACATTTATGTGTCTAATAGATGAGATGCTTCATTTCTTTCATGAAATGCAGTTTTTATTGACTTAAAATTTATGTAAAAAAAAAAAAATAAATAATGTCATTTTATCGTTAAATGTTTTTCTGTTATGATGCTTTTTTATTCATTCTTATTTTAGAATTAATGTAATCATTTTTATTTTTAATAAATATTATTATTAATGTAACAATAATTTGTTATTGTTAATATAAGTAAATAATTAGTTTGTAAAATGAAAATGTTAATATTATTATTATTATTATTATTATTTAGATTCTTCTTCATTTTATTATTATTATTATTATTATTATTTATAAATTATTAATTATGTTGATCATATAAATATTCGGCTACTTTAAAAAAAGTTATAATGAAATAGTAATTATAATATACATATTATTTATAATAAAACTACATTTTTAAATCATATTTAAAATAAAACAGTGAAATTAAATGAAAAAAATTGCTTTAATTTCATTTTGTATTAATTTTAATAAAAAAAAAAAAAATCCCATTGAGTTCCATTTTCCACTGCTTCTCTTAGATTATATCATGACATGCCACGTCCCACTTATTTTGCATTGCTTTAGGAGAAATTGCTTGTTTAGTGTTCATCGGGTCTTGTTTTTGTAGGTCTGGGAGACATGGCTGTGTCCAACACCATCGGCAGTAACGTCTTTGACATTCTGGTGGGGCTCGGTGTTCCTTGGGCGCTGCAGACCATGGCAGTCAGTTATGGATCAGTTGTAAGCACATCCAGAGGCTTGTTCAGTTTGAGCTTCTGCTGAACACATGAGCGCTGAAGCACAAGATCTGTTATAAGTGTGCTGGTTTAATAGCATTGCGGGAGCTGAGCATGCTGTTTCCTCTCTCTGTACAGGTGATGATAAACAGTCGGGGACTGCTTTACTCTGTGGTGCTGCTGCTGGGATCCGTCGCTCTCACAGTGAGTACATCAGCAGTTCTTCCGAGACCTGGGGCGCTGCAAACGGGGGGTAAACGATGACGATTCTCAGGGGCCCATGAATGAGAGGGGGCCCAGAGAAGCCCCCAATAAAACTGTGGTGCTTAAAAAAACATATTTGATAGAAAAAATTATTCACTTTAAATTATTCTATTTGCTGTTTCCTGGTGTCAAAAAAATTATTTGTTTAGGAAACACAAACGTCCGTGGGCCCCTCTCCCCCTCTTGACTATCAAAAAATTGTATCCAGGCAACACAAACAGCTTGACTTCACTTAAAGCACCAGCAGAATATCAACTTGACGGAAGAGGAAGTGAAATGCCTCAAAAATCTGAAAGTCAAAAATAAGAGAATTGAAAGAGGCAAAGGGTGGACAGTATCTTACCCAATATTTCACAAAAAAAGGTGGGTTTGTAAGTAGGCCTAAATTTTAAGTGGACCATCTGTGACAATGATCATAGCCTACGGCTCTTCTTTGTGCGTACGCACGCTTTTTACATGAGGCCCAAGGTCTCTACGGTAGCATTTTCCACAAGTTAGAACGTGCAGCGGGGTGAACGGCTTTGCCTCACATGCAGCCGTTGTCGGCACCGCCCACTTTCAGCACCCTGCTGCGGTCCACGCTGTTGCATCTACCTTGCAAGCAGTCTAACTTCATGAACTCTGATAAAAATCCTCTCCCAGCTACTGTACAAACTACTATCTGCTGTTTGTGAGGTTTCAGTGCATCTCTTAAAGACTACATTGCCCCCTATATTGTCAAATACAGCATGATTCATCTCTGCCTGCCATCTTCACATAATATACTTTTACATTATCTAATCCAGATCGTCGGCAAAACTCAATTTAAACAGCGCAAAATGTGGACGTTATAGGTAGAAATGATCCTTGTTTTAGAAAAAGTCAGGGAGGAGCAAGGCTTTGTGATTTATTTAGACAAAGTTATTGAATATGCAATTTTCAAAACGGTCAAAATGACATCTTCAACTCAGACTCATCTATGTTATATCTTGGCCATTCTTTGATATAGAATATTATGCAAGTTCTGCTTAAATTATTAGAATGTTTATTTTTTATTGAGTCGTTTGGTCCGTGGTGCTCCACAGCCCTCTTACAGCTTATTGTTAAACAAACACTGAACCTCTGCCGTAGACCGAAGTGACCCTTTCTCCACTGTTTGTTTGGGAGTGTTGCAAAAACGTAACGTTGCGCACCCTGTTCCGTTCTCCAGCGCGGTTAGTGCTCACACTGCATGCGAACCGGTTCGGAGCACTCACACTAATCAAACGAACCACGCTTTGGTGGTCGAACGTACTCAGGCATGGTTCAAATTGCCTAGTGTGAGTACAGCCTAAGTGACTCAGTCAGGATCAGATGCAAGCTGTAGACTTGTTCTGAGAATTCTGATGAAATGCCATTTACTTTTGAGTGACAGGTTGATGACTTGGAGGAGATTGTGTGGGTCTGGTTATAGTTAAATCATTTCCATGCTAATTATTACATGGTATCACAGTTTTAATCATGTAAACATATTAGGCCCCTTTTTACAACATGCAATATTGTCTTAGGTGTCGCCAGAATGTATCTGTGAAGTTTCAGCTCAAAATACCCAACAGATCATTTATTATATCATTTTGAAAATGAAGTAAAGTGACTTGTGGTCAGGTATGCTCTGCATTTAAGCCAAGTGCACACACACATCAGTGAACACACACACACACACCTGGATCAGTGGGCAGCCGATGCTGTGGCGCCTGGGGAGCAGTTGGAGAATTGGTGCCTTGCTCTCACCTCAGTTGTGTTATTTAAGGTGGAGAGAGCGCTGGATATTCACTCTCACCTCCTACAATTCCTGCCAAACCTGGGACTCAAACCCACAACCTTCGGGTTACAGGTCCAACTCCCTTTCCATTAGGCCACAACTGACCCCATTTTGAGTGAATTCTGCTAGTCCCCGCCCCCTTTTCCAGAAAAGATCTGCACCATTACAGCTCGTACCTGCTAAAATCATCTGTTTTGGTTCTGATTGTCATGTTTATCACACTAAATGTTAATTACTATTTTAATTTAATTTACTCATTTATAGACTGAAGTGCCTTGAAACATGCAGCGTTAATGTATGTGCTATTCTATAATAATTAGTTACAAAGTTATTTGGTTGCACAAAAGTAACTGAGTGTTGTTTGATGTTTCCTGCAGATTCTTGGGATTCATCTGAACGGGTGGAAGCTGGACTTTAAGCTGGGTGTCTATGTGCTGGTGCTGTATGCCATCTTCCTTTGCTTCTCCATCATGATCGAATACAACGTCTTCACTTTCGTCAACCTGCCCATGTGTCGGGAAGACTAGTCTCCGTGTCCCAGAATGCACCATCCTGATGTCACAAGCTCCATTCTTGCACTGCAGAACCATCATCACCTCAGATTTGACGAACATTAGTCTTCATCAACACAACACTTTATTCAAGCTCCTTTGGTTCGATGATCTTCCACTTCAGCTCATTTTCCTGATTTTTGAAAGAGGAACTTCTCCTTGGCAGCTCTTCTCTTACAGTTGATATCTTTAATCCGAATGCATGGCAAACACGGAGCGTTTGGATGCCTGGATAAGCATTCATCCTCTTCTACATGCCTACAGTAATCTGTTTCTTTTTCTCGTCTATCCGCTGAATCTCTTCATGCTCACACAACTGTGAATACTTTTGCAGCATAGCGCTTTTTTGGCCTAGAAATGAGCAAAATACTTACAGTAGAAATGCTAGAGAAACTAAGATTTTTTGTTAGTATTGTTTCCTAATTGGGTGAGATCGACCATGCAAATCTGTGCAATCTTATTGGTTTTAAAAATCTGCATATTAATCAGCAACAGTGTTGCAGCTGGCTCTTTCAGTGCAGATGGACTAATTACTTGTCACTGAAAGCGTGTCGTGCCTGATTAGGACACATGCATGGTTATTCTGCATTAAACACTTTCTTAATCAGTATTTTTTATCTTGTTTTTTGGACAGAAATATCTGAACATCCTGAAAGCATTTACTTGCAAATATTAAGACCAGAGAGTTTGCAAAGAATATATCTTTAATCAAATTAGAATTTGTTTCTTGCTTACATCACTTGCGTTTCATTTATTAGAGTTATGAAAAAAAACACAACAATGTAGAATTGCAAGAGGAATAAAAGCATTGCTCATCATCCATTGTTATAGAAATAAGAGTAAAAAGAATAATTTAAAAATCAAATAATTTGAGAGTTTTTGGAGATTGTATCTTTTAAATTTTTTTATGTTCTTATATTACTGTCAAATTGATTTAAATAAACCTTACAAATATTATACAAAAGTATTGCACATAATCTATTATTGTATTGTAAAATAAATAGATACATAATAAATTAATTGCAAAGGAAGTTCAGAACAAATGAAAATGAAAATACTTTAAGTTATTATGAGTTTCCAAAGTATACATCTCTAATTGATAACATTTTTTATTGCCATTTTTAAAAAAAAAATAACAAATTGAGTTTTATATGGAACATATTTGTATGGAGGCCTGTTTCCGCCACTGAATAAAAAATGACAAAATTATATTATGTTAAATTATCATTTAATTTATTGTGAGATATAAATTGTGAGATATAAAGTTGCAATTCTGAGAACATGTCTGTCTTTTTTTCCATGCAAAATTGGACTTATATCTTACAATTCTGACTTTATTTCTCCCAATTGTAAGAAAATATGTCAAAATTACAGGTTCGTGTTACACAGTTGTGAGGGGAAAAAAGTCGCAATAACCTTTTTTTTTTATTATTCAGTGGCAGAAATGGGCTTCCATAAGATTTACTCTAAAAAAGATAAAGAAGTATTAATACATGCAAGAGCAATTAAAGTATTGAAAGTCATCAACTGCTACTGTAATAAAATTGAGAATCAAACTTAAATACTTGAAGATACTGTAAGAAAATCTACTTCAAATATTGTTATGATATTTAGATATTTAGAAAAACAGATATAAATACTGATAATGAATCATTTTGGTTTGCATATAAATTGTAGAATTTGTGTATTTTTAATCGCAAAACGCAATGTACCTGTTTCATGATTTTAGGAGGTTTTGCCGTAGCCTCTTTGAGGGCTCTGTGAATATAAACTTGCCTATGAAGAGATTTAATAATCATGTTTATTTATAGATGTGCATCTGCGATGTGGTTTCAGGTGGTTTTGGTCTGGTCTCAGAGACTCTATCATTGTGAAATGTAGAAATTAGCACTTTAAAAAGAGTGAGCGAGTGGTTGGGTCTCAATCAGAAGTGCTTCCCTCTGTCAGACGTGTGTGTTTGTGTGTAGGTGTTTTTGTGTGTGTATTTGTGCATATCAGGGGAAGATCTTCAGACAGTAGTCCCTCTTCTGACCAATCCATGCACTGCAAAAAATATGCTTCTTCCTCTGTTTTCCAGTACACTTTTACTAGAGAAGCAAAATGACAAGATATGAAGTCTATATACAACAAAATTAGTTGTTTTTTGAAACCAAAATCTCCAATTGGCAGATATTACTTCTTGTTTTAATTCATTAAAATTATTAGGTCTGAAAATAAAAGAAAATAAAAAAAAAATCTAAATAAAGCGAGATAACAAATATTTTCCAGTGTGGTCAGAAAAGTTAACTTTTTCAAAAAGAGTTCTTTGATGAAACAAGTCATGATAAAAGTCCTTTTGCTTCTCAAATAAAGAATTTGAGATTGATTTATCAATGTATTTGTACTAGAAAATGAGGCAAAAACACAAAAGGAGATATTTTTTTGCAGTATGAGCACAGCCACCATCAGCACACGCCTGCGACTGCAGTGCATTGTGGGAAGCTCCACCGAGGTGATCTCCGGACAGTGGTATCCATGGCAACCACGGCCCTTGCCCATTTCCGACCCGGCAGCTACAGAACCAAATCTCCGTCGAGATTTTTTCCCATCACGTGGATCCAAACGTGACTCAAAGAAATCCGCAGCTGTTTTTGTGTCGGGAGAACGGGGTTTATGCAATATAAGCACTGCACAGAGTCCGGACGTCATTTTTTTATGAATGTTGGAAGTGAAATAGCAATAGGATGTGGACTTGTAGTAGACACTATGCAGGGAGGATGTGGCTGTGCTCTCCAGGGCATTAACTTCCTCCTCACAGAGCGCTTCCAGACTCAAACTACTTCTGAGTGGAAGACGAGCTTCAGTTAGAGGTGACAGAGACGGCGAAAGTGTTTATTTTCTGGTTTGAGCACGTCTTGCACATCCTTTAAACTCAGCTTCATCCAGAGACAGTTACCGTGGTTCCTCTTGACTTTTCGCACAGACACTTCATCTATATGCACTTCTGACTCATACTCGAACATTTAAAGAACAAAACCGAGCATAAAGTAGATGAATATTCTCTAGTGCCATTTTGTAATAAAAAACGGGGTTAAATCTCACAAAAATATGTCCATGGTATATTTCATCCCAAATCAAAAGCTGACGTTGTATTTTGCACATGAAGTCTTTTTTTGTGCCATTAAAAGCTGTTTATTGCGACACTGATTTAAAGAGAATTAAGCACATTCCCTCTCAAACTGTTTCTACCTAAGAGTAATTGTGAATTTTTATTTTAATCTCAAAACTCTGACCTCTTTCCTCTGAATTTTTAGTTTACATCTTGCAATTCAGTTATTTTTATAAAAAGTAAAAAAAAATAAAGTACTTTCTTCATTTTAAATCTTGCAATTGTGACTTTTTGTGCTTTTTTTTCAGTTTTTTAATTTTGACTTTTCATCTCACAATTTAATTCTCACTTTTTTTAAAGTTTTTATCTCACAATTTTATGTCACAATTCTTTCTTTCTGGAGAACTGCCTGAAAAAATACTAAATTGTCAAATATACTGTCAAAAAATATATACTAAGTATACATGTTTGTTGTTTTACATAATATGAATTCATGGGAAATGTGCGGAATTGTCACAAAAATGAATGTTGCCATGCAAAACCTCTTGGTTCTTAATAATAGGCTTCACTTTCTTTAAGCAAAATATAATATCTTTATTTACTTTATTTTGTTTTGGGATGAATTTGAACCATTTTCTAGACAGTTTTTGAAAGATTTACCCTATAATGCACATGTTGATAATGCAGACTTTTACAGCTGTTGGAAGTAATTTGTTTTCTAGATTATTTGTACATACAATATGTTTGAGATGCTTTGATCATGACTGATTTACCATCATTTGAACTGGTGGGCTCTTCATTTGAGACTTGATTTGAGATTTTGTTATATATTAACAAACACACACACACACGCACTCTCTCTGTCTACACAATGATCACATACAGTATATGTTTATGAAATCACTTTTTTAAAATTCAAATGGAATCATTGTTGTACCTCTACATATTGTGGATTGTATGGGAACTTACACAATAAACACGCAACACACACATTCAGTACGTGTATGAACTGTGACCCCATGCACTGTGACCTCAACGTGATGTGGGATTCATGTTAATAATTATAATAATAAATGTACAATGATCAAAATATAAATATATCTATATTTCATGTAAAGTTAGTTATGAACCATAACTGAATACATCTGTAACACGTATATGAATGTATTGTCATGCTTTAATGGACATATCCAACCGATGCATTTTACTGTAAAGCAATAACATGAGAAAAAAAAGTTAGAACTATATAAGTGAAAATAATGATTCCTGTACATTTGTCATATGAATCTTTGAGAAAGGAATGTTTAAAATATGTCACAAATTAAACAATGCCATTTATCCCTGTTACATAGTTTTTGTGGCCTGTGCTGTGTTTTAAAAGAGTCGTGTGTGTGTGTGTGTGTGTGTGATGTGAGTGAGTAAAGGAGTAAAACAACTGCTGAAAATGTGCTCACCCTTATCCTGATCATCAAGATGCAGATGATTTTGTTTCTTCAAATGTAGAAATGTAACATTGCATTAGCTGCTCAGCAATGGATGCTCTGCAGTGAATGGGTGCCGTCGGAATGAGAGTCTGATAATAATCCACACTGGAGTAGTCAATCTTAAAAGCTGCATGTTTGTAAGAAACAAATCCATTAAACCAACTTTTCTTGCCAAGTAACCCATAATTCCTTATTCCTCCAGTTAAAACGTTCATCTACTGTTGTCTCTCACATCGAATCCAGCCACATTACTGTTCTGATCCATTTTAGACTGTTTTGGCTCGTATAAGGTGCTTGATCTGCTCATATTTCTTTCCTGATTCAGACTATATGATTTTTCATTGAAGAAAGCAGTATTATGGTTAGAGGACTTGTATTTTAGCTACAGTAGATGTTAAAATGGCTCAGTGATGGATTTGCTTTTCACAAACATGCAACTTTCCTCTTCTCAAGACATTAATTGATGGACTGGAGTGTAGATTATTGTGATTTTTTTATCAGGTCTCTCATTCTGCTGATGTCAATGGTGTTGAAATTCTGCAGCAAAGCGATGATATCTCAGATCATTATCTAGTCTTGTGTAAACTCCTTATAGATAAATCTGTACATTCTACACCTTGTTACAAGTATGGTAGAATTATCACATCTACAGTACCACAAAAGACTGCTTTGTAAGTAATCTCCCTGATTTATCTCAGTTCCTTAGCATGTCTATTAGCACAGAAAACTTAATGACACAACAGAAACCATACACTCTCTCTTTTCTAGCACTTTAGATACAATTTGCTTTTAAGAAAGGTAAAAGAAAACAGTTTGACTCTGTGGTATAATGAGCACACTCGCACCCTAAAGAGAGCAGCCCGGAA
>JAUCMT010000048.1:19449387-19463272 GCA_032357475.1 Enteromius thamalakanensis
ATTATTGTAACACCGCTACGTTTTGCGCTTTGGACCAACGTAGCCAGGGTACGTTTTTGTATGAGACTGGGTTGGTATATGTTTAACTTGCCAATGTGTTGCACAAATATATTTTACAGTATTTATACAATTGAAACACCTTGAAGTTTTCATTGTTTCACATCACCTTCAAATTATAAGTGCTTTCATTATCGTGTGTACATGTGTGTAATGCTGAATGACTATTATGATTCTGGGCCATGTGCCTTCTGCATGAATATCCCTCTCTGGTAAGATTCTGAAAAACATGCAATCAGCATAGTGTTTTTTCTTCTAAATAGTTAGAAAAAAGTAAATGGTCTGTTGTTATTTGAAACACTGTACCATACAGAGAAATTGCTGTCAGATGGTGGGTGGACACTAGAGTAGAGAAATTCTCCAAAAGCACAAAACGCAGCAGAGTGAGGCAACATCAAACGAGAACGCCCACCATATGCAGGTGGCAATACATTAATGTTGCTGGAATAGAATACAGCAGGTCGCTACATATGCTGAATAAATCAGACATGGAAGGTAAATTGTTTTCGCATTCGCACTGCGTACAGAGGGAAGGCTGTTTAATTCTGTGGTGTCCAGGTCTTAGTGTTTTAGAAATGAGTTTCACGCTGTGTGGCTTTAGAAAGGTGATTCCCTGCTGATGGGGGCCACACGTAATTTATTTCATTTTCCCAGATGCCATTTACCCTTCCATCCGCTTCCGCAGACACGGTGTGTTTACTCAAACATTAGAAGAGCTGATTTAAACAAGGCCTAAGATGGAAACGCTGTGATCCTCTGTTCATGTGGAGAAAATGTGTGGGGTGGTGGGTCAGGTTGCAAGGTCTGCATTACAAATCTAGCCTGTTGGTCAATCATGAATAGCCCAGTGACCATATAATAAATATCAAAGCTCAAAATACCTATAATGCATAATTCACAGTCACTGTTATGCAAATTGAAAACTACCAGTGATCATAATCACAGCTTACCAGTGGCCTACCACAGTTTTATCATTGGTAGAATAAAAAATATTTAAATCGAAGGACAATTTATGCTCTATTAAAGTGCCCCAATTATGGGTTATGAAAAGTTTATATTTTGGTTTTGGAAGTCATGACATGCATGCAAGTTCAGAAAACACTTTCATTTTGCGTTTATTATTTGGTCGATTTCATATAATGCAGTGTTTGTTAGCTTTTTAATTCTCCAAAAGCCGCACTTAGTGGCAGTGAATGAATTTGCATTTTCATTCAGACCAAAGCGAAAATCAAGTTTTCCCAGGTCTTCGCATGCAACAAGTGTATGGGCAATATTTTGATGTTTCATATTGATATCAACGCCTAGTGATTCGTTTTAAAACAACTCTTTCTTTTGAGAGACATTTTTTATACACGGTCAATATCAGATTTAAGCAGGAAGTTTTCATTCACTCAGATCTGCATTACGTGGTGCATGAAAGGTCATTTTCAAAACTCCATAATAGGGGCTCTTTAGCTTGTGGCAACTTATTTAAAAATAGCCCAGTTCCATGGGAATGCAGACTTGGCAACCCTTGACTGGCAATTCTGTTAGCATAAAAATACTTTGCAGATGTCAAAAACATTTTTTTTCTTATTTTTTTATTAAATACAACTGAATCCTCAAACAAAAATATAAAAAAGCAAGTACACAAGTGGTATACATAATAATTATAATAACAATGATAACAATAATAATCCATATACCAACCAAGTGATAGCGCATTCACTGACTTTTTCCTAAACAATCCCATAAAGGTCATTGCACACAAATTTCTTACTCTTTCCTCTTATTCTCATTTCTTTAAATGTCAACACATCATAAAACACAAGTGCAAACACATACTGCAGGCATGTAAGGACTACTCCCCAATATTTGTTCATAAACATCAACCTAGCTCTCTCAATGATAAATTCATTGCACTCTTTTTTCCATTTCCCCATTCATTACTTGCAAAAGAGGCAAATATCTGATGCACGTGACAACAGGAAGTCACGCACAAAAAAGTAGATGAAACATGAGTTTTGTCTCTCAATCAAGAATTTCGCTCAACAGACATTCCGCTACTGTACAGAGAGAAAACAGCAATTGGTTGTTCATTGCCAACTGTGGTGTATTAATTATAAAACACGTAAAGTTCTTTAAACAACACGGCTCATATTTAGGTGATATATCCTACAGTCATTACCAAAGTATCCCAAAACAGTTCATAATTTCATATCTGGTGGCTCAAATGCTCCATGTAGGCTCCAAACCCTCTATTTTGGTTCCTTGGTCATGTATCTATAATCTCCCGTGCTGGAGTGGGTTCATGTGGGAGGCTTGTAGCGTTCGGAAGAGCTTGTCCGTGTCCCACCGAGTTCTGCTGGACTTCCATGGGAATTCCAGTTGCGTTCTCTCGATTCGGAAATTCTCGTGACTGTTTCCGGTACTCAAGAAAAGTGCAAGCCTTGGTCGCTATGGCCACCACGTTCTTCCCGACGAAGATGGTGGAAACCCGGCTGTCTTGGAAGAGCACCATGTTGACGCCTCGTATGAGGATAGTGACAATGTTGATAGTGACTAGACTTAGAAGAGGATAGAGCATCATCTTCTGAGGGGACACGTGGTCACCCTGCACACTGATCTCACTCAGGGACACACAGGGAAGTATCAGAAGCAAAATGTAGCAGTAGAAGAACATTAAACCCTCCGCCCAAATGGGCAAACCCGTCCGCTGTGGCTCCCAAAGATTTGCCTGCATGTCCAGTAGATCCAGCAAGTCCAAAGCCACCCAGAAGAGCCGACCCCTCATGTCCTCCTTCCTCCGAAAGGTACGGACATATTCCATGCTGTCCAGAGCCACCAGAACCAGGTAGAGGCCTGGGACACAAATGGACAGCAATAAAGTCAAAGCCTTCCGGGCGACAGTCTCCAAACTCTTGCGATCAGCCTTACAGTTCTGGAAGACAAAGTAAAGTTTGATCTCCAGCACAAAGATATAGAGGAACCAAAGAATCATGGCGTATCCTCGTCGGGCCGTCTTCACTTCTGCTCCGACCCAAACTGCCACATATCGGAGGACAATAAGAAAGCAGACATCCCCAACAAGGACAATGATGCAGACACCGATCTTCCGAGGCCCCTGATTCTGCTCCACCAGGTATGCATCCATAAAGGCCATACTGGTCATGATGACGAAGGTGGTAAGACACACATGCCGCTTGTCCGGTGGTGGCAATACCATGCTGAGGGCCACCACCGCATGCACTCTCTCACAGCAATGTCGTCCACTCTGTTGCACTTGGATTTGGAGGACTGTTGAAGTTGCAAGACTGGTCAGAGCAGTTGCTTTTTCAACCCTTTAAATGCATTTCCAGTATATCATAAACCTTACCCAGGACTTATGTAAGGCCTGACTCACAATTTAATTCACGCTGCTTTGCAAAGGTTGTATTGGTTGTAAATCCGAAGGTTATAATTAAAAAGGCTAAAGTAGGGTTACTTTGTGTTGGAAAAGCAACTCTTAAAGATGGAAGAGACCTAGTTTCCCGATCTTAGTCTCTGCAAATGATTCTGCCCTGATTTATGGTGAATCTTGAAGAAGCAGTGCTAAATCATACAAAGTTCCAAAAAGGTCCAGAGCAGGATTAGTTTTCAACAGAAATGCCACTCTTGAAAACCGAAGAGTCTTGATCTTGGCAGACCATTCTTCCCTGATGCTCTAAATGGAAGAGAAATCTGCCTATTAATCATCAGGGTCAAGCTTTAATGTGCTGGTTGGAGTGGCTGCCTTTTCAACGCAATTCTGCTAACTTTGAAGGCATTTACATTTCCAATGTTTTGTGAACTTGAGGCAGGAGCAAAGTAAAAAGAACTTATTTTACCAAAAAAAGCCAGTTGCTTCCAACTGACCACTTGACAGTTTGTGAGTTTTGAACTGATCGTAAATCTGAAGAAAGTGTGTAAAAGGATATAAAGTGTAAAAATTAGTCCAGAGCAGGATTTCTTTTGAATAGAAAAGCCACTCTTGAAAACCAAAGAGACCTGTTTTAACAGCCTTGGTCTTGGCAGACCGTTCTTCCCTGATGCACTAAATGGAAGAGAAATCTGCCCATTAATCAACAGGGTCAAACTTTCATGTGCTGGTTGGAGTGGCTGCCTTTTTTTATCCCAGTTCTGCTAGCTTTAAAGGCATTTACTTTTCCAATGTTTTATGAACTTGATGTAGGAGCAATGTAAAAAGAACTTATTTTACCACAAAAAGCCAGTTGCTTCCAACTGACTGCTTGACAGTTTGCGAGGGTTTAACTGATAGTAAATCTGAAGAAATGGCGTAAAGTGATACAAAGTTTCAAAAAAGATCCAGATCGGCATTACATTGCAACTTTTGAAAACAATAGAGACCCATTTTATAGTCTTGGTCTTGGGAGATGATTCTTCTCAGATTAATTGTAAATTTGAAGTTCCAAAAAACAAAAAGTTCAAAATCCGTATTACTTTACAATAGAAATGCAATCCAGCATTCTACAAACCTGAACCAGGAACAAAGTTAAAAGAACTTATCCTACTTTACCAAAAAGTCAACGGCTTTCAACTGACAGTTTAAATCACACTGTACAGCGAGACTCGTATTGATTGTAAATCTGAAAAAATAGTCTTCAATGATACAAAGAGCCAAAAGGGTCTAGAGCAGGGTTACTTTGCAATGGAAATGAAACTCTTAAAGGACTGAAGGGACTTGGTTTCACAATCTTGGTCTTGGCAGATGATTCTTCCCCAGCGCACTAAATGGAAGAGAAATCTGGCCATTAATCAGCGAGGTTGTATTGATCCTGTTAGACCGCATGCCTGCCCGACCTCAGCATTCTTGATGAGACGCCATAACTTTCCTCTTTCACAGTCATGTGATTGGAAGGTGATGTGAGGATACATGGGCTTTCCTGGAAGCTTTGCATGCATTTGCTGGATCGTGGGTCAGTGTTCTCTAAATATGGTTGTGCTAGATAATTTTTCTTGTAACAGGAAGGTAACTTTGAGCCTAGGAACTGAACGTTCAGACTGTAGATACCCAGCAATTACTTAGCAACATTTGTTTGCATCTGCCAATGTGGAATTGCTCAGCAGTGGAAGATTGACTCTTGAGGGCTGGTGGTCTTCATCCATAGATCATTTGGACACGAGGTCAGTGGCTCCAGGGGCTCCACATCTGTCTATGGCTCCCCCAGGGGGAATCTCTTTTACTGGGTTTCAGTTTCATCCTCGCGTGCTCTTCTGACACAACCTGGAATGAGAGGAAAGAATAGGAGCCATCAGCACAAAGTGGATAATAAATCACGGCTTACCATTTGGAGCCAACGGCATATCCGGCCCTGCCATTGTGTCAGCATCATTTAAAGACATGTGATAACAACATTGGGGAAATACACAGTTATTGTGGCCACTTATTCATTTGTAGTTTTTAATAATACAGTGGATGTTCACAAATCTGCACAATGCAACAAAGCAAGACAGTGTTCCAGCATTGATTTAAGCTTCACATGCAGGAGAGTGGAAGCCAAGCAGTGCAAAAAGGATTTCTTCTTATTTTTTTGGTCTTGTTTTCATTATAAAATTCTCTAAATGTTTAAATCAGGATACTGTGAAAGGAAAATGACTTGTTTCCAGAAAAGTATTTATATATATATATATAAGTAGAAGTACTAGAAAAACACAAGTACTGAGGAAATCAGTTTTTGGTGTGAGAATTGTGAGGAAAAAGCTTAAAGGGTCTTTGAGGATCCACTCAAACCTTTTCAGTTTTTGATGTTAAGATGATACAGATTTTATAATTTGGACTTTTATTTAACATGTCATAAGTGCATGTCTTTTTTTATGAAATGTCTATTAAATGGTCTTTGATATTTATTTAATCACATATACATTTTTCATTGATCAAAACTGGCTTTTCATCACACATCAGACATGACTGGGTTTTGTTTCCTGTAAGTATCAACTTTGTCTCTGAGGTTTTTCATAATATATTATATTATATTATAATTCCTTAGAGTAAAGTAAAAATAGATAGGGCATGTGTATAGAGGCATAAAATGTATGTGCATAGCAGATCATTTGAACTGTGATTGGAAATGCTGTTATATACTGTAAGTGAACATAGTTTGAGACGTAGATGAAAATCTAGAGGAATGGGAAATGTTTCCTGAGGACCAGTAGACGTCAGCAAAAATTACTCAATTTACATTTGCTCTCAATTTAATCTAATTTCTGTCAAGAAACAATTGAGGTATAAGGGGATCATATTTTCTTTTCTACGGGATCATTGAGCTTGAAAGTTGGCTGAGGGAAAAGGTGAGATTTGATTACTGTTGAAAGAAATATTAAAGGAACACACTGTTGTGCTGATTGACAAAGCAACAAATTAACACCATAAGGCCTTTTTGTTTTTTTTTTACTTTTAGAAAGAGATGTTCTTTTTTAAGGTTAATGTTTTAACTGATGTAAGTATGGCCTGTTTGGCCAAGAATTATGAAATTTCTAATCATGGGTTTGATGGATTCATGCAGGTCAATAAACGTCCATCATTAATAATTCAAGCTGAGAGACTGTGGAACAGTGTTTGGAGATCCATTTAGACTGACCTGTTTTATATTCACATACCGAGCCGCTGGCGTTTGTCTGATAGCCAAGGTCACAGGAGTGCTAATCAACACACTGGGCTGACATTTCACTAAAATTAAGCGCAAATAATAAAAACTCGATACAAAACACAACTAATCTTATCCGCTCGTCTCTTCCCAAGTATCAATCTAAAAAATGGAAGAAAAACAAGGAAGATTTAACTGGAACTTAGACCAGGTAATTTGAGTGTGTTTTTAATGCAGACCATCAAGAGATGAGTTAAGCTCTCTGTCATGTCCAACACAATCTTATTAGCATTTGGCAGAGTACACAGATAGCAGACATAGATCTCATTTCTATGCCTGTCAGCTCAGAACAGGGGCAGATTTAAATCAATGTAATAGTCTACAGAATGATAGATACTTTACTCCGATCCAGCCTAAAAAAACATGAATGCCACTTAAAAAAGAAAACATTGTTTTGTGTGTGCGTGTCTGCTTTGTCATTCTAGAAAAAAATATTAACATTTAATTTTTTCAACCACTTTGCCAAATAATTACACTATCAAGCATACTGTAATCTTTCCTACCCGATCTCATGAATGTGCATACATCTTTGGTGTGCATATGCTACAAGATAGGTACACTCTCAGATATAAAGGTACAAAAGCTGTCACTGGGTTTGTACGTTATCAAAAGTTACACTTTTGTACCTATTAGGTTCAAATATGCAAACTTTAAGTACTTAAGTGCACGTTGTATGGGTTAAATGCAGAACATGAATTCCAAGTATGCGTCTCCATACAGTACCTTGCCATAAGTCCACTTTCACTTTTTTTTTTATTTGGCGTACTCATTTTCATGAGACCTGCTTTACAATACTAATTTACAATAGTACCTAGATGCCCAAACCTACAATTTGGTAACAATTAATTTTAATGGGCCCCTTTAAACAGTCTGTTGATAGTAAATAACTTGCATTGGACTCAAATTGGAATATTATTATAAACTTTGATTAAAATCTGCTAACTGTTTCTACTGACTATAACTAACTTTAAAAATACATGTCAACATATCCAAACCCTAACCCTAACAGTCTACAAATAATACTCTACTAACATTCTAATGAGATTAAGTAGATATGTATGTGCAACGTTACTTATAGTCAACAGAATGTGTTAAAGGGACCATCAAAATAAAGTGAAACCTAAGATTTTACAGTAAAATGTTTCATTTGCAAATTTGCATTTAAAGCACATATTTGTAATGAGAACCAAGTGCTCAAACATTGTGCTGTGCTGAAAATCCTTTATTATTTGGTATTCCCTTTTGAATTCTATTAAAAAGTATCAAAGAGTATCAAAAAAGTGGCTAAAAAAATTAAATCCAATGTTTAGTAACACTATAACTTAACTATCCTATATTGTGACACAACAGGCGGGTAATGACAAATACAAACAAATTATAATAATAATAAAAAAACAAAACGTTAATGTTCTTTGTAATAATCTTTGTGATATTTCAGTTGTTTCTCCTAGATATGATGATAGACAGGGATTGAGATGTTTTCTTTTCAGAAAGACCCCATACCCCCTGACACGTTTCTCCCACCCCCGGTTTTACAGACAAGGCTTAAGCCTAGTCCTAGACTAAACATAAATCTGAGCTGTTTCAGCTGAGACAATTTTGCACTGATTTAAACCATGTCAGTGCCTTTGTTGTGCCATGTCAGGCTCCTATCTCTCTGAACTATTACACCCCTATAGAAATCCAAGATCCAGTGACCATGAAACTCTTGCTGTTCCCTCAGTCTAGACTATCACGCAGGGGGTCGAGGATTGAGCTTTTTCAGTGGTCACGCCCCAGTTGTGGAAAAAGCTGCCCCTTAAGGTCAGAGAGGATCCCTCCGTATCCATTTTTAAGTCATTTTTAGAAAACGTACATGTTTGACTGTGCATTTTAATTTTTTTCTTTTTCCATTTATCTTTTCTCTTTTCTTATACATTTTATATTTTTTGACTTGACTTTGTTGCCAATTGTACAGCACTTTGGTCTGTCATGTGACTGTTTTAAATGCTCTAGCCCTAGAGTTTCAGAAGAGATTCAAACTAATGAAGATCTTGTTGCAGATTTTCCAAGGCACCAAAGCCTATAATTAGAAGTCAGGGATGTAAACTTAAACATTTCTCCTCAAGCAATACGCTTCTTCGCACACTGATTTTATATCCTTATAAACTAACTGTATCTCAAGAATCGACTGATTTGTGTCTAGTTTTATTTCCTAAAAGAAATTTTAAGAGAAACATCTGTAACAAAGTTGATACTAAAGCCCTTCAGATGGATGAAACCAACCAACCGACAGCAAAGCGGACCAACTGTTCCAACTGTTCAAACTTTTTTATTGTAACTTCCCTCAAAGTGAAGACGAGCATATATTAAGCACAGCTGTTCTCAGACAGAAGCTGTATCACTGACAAAATCCCATATCTTTATCGCTGCCTGAATTAAAAGAATGAATTATGAAATACATCCTCTTTCAAGGCCCTAATGCATAATGAAAAAATCTGCAATATTCAAAAAGACATGTAATTTAAAAATGCACTTTGTCAGTTGTCCTTATCTATATCAAGTGCAGCAAAATGACTCAAACTCTGATTAGAGCTGTTGCTCTCAGAGACTAAAAGGAAAACCTAATTAGTCAGATTCAAAGAAACTTCTTTTTATATATATAATCCTATAGGACCAGTCAGTGAACATTCATTTTAAATGGATCATGCAAAATTGAAACTAAGAGTAAAGTAGCCATTTAGCAGAAAGCTTTTATCCTTTTAGTCAAGACCAGTGATCATCTGCTCAGTAACAAACAATGTGTTTTTCCATAGAGTTATCAAAAAACAAAAAGCAAGATCTTGTTGAAATCACTAGTGCCAATTAATTTCAAAATGCTCCGCACAGGTTTGCATCAGTCCATCAGTAAACAAAATCGTGTGTGCAAGCTTCTGAAGAAGAACCAGCTGCATTTGCCAAAGTTTGCGGGATTCACAGCATCAAACATTTGAAAGATGTCCAGGAGTTTTATTGGAGACACTTGGTATCAAGTAAACAAGATATTCATGAGCAGAACTGAATATGAGTGATAACGGGGGCCAACCACTGTGTGAAATACTGAGAGAGTTCATGAAAATACATGGACCCCACCGATGCAAAATACATTCTGGTGTGAGAAACTGACGTGGTTTGTTGCTTCACGGGTGAAAACATGAAAAATAAGCACTGTGATTATAGTTTACATTGACTTCCCTGTTCTTAAATTTAAAATTAAAGACTGAAAGCCATAAGCTATTTATTCACTAATACAAAGTGTGAGGGATTTCTGAGCAAATAAGATGGCTGGATGTTTTAGTAGATCTATAACAGCTAATACCAGAAATGTACAGTGCCTTATAAGGGTTGGATTGTACGTACAGTAAATGACCAAAACTTCACATACTTTTTCACATTTCATTGCAGTTTTATGGAAGTTTTGCCATCCAGGTCACGGCACTAAAAACCATGAGTTCTGAAGAAAACACTTATTTTTGTAGTATTTTATTAGCATTTAATTTCAGAGCCAACTTCGTCTTTACAGACGCTAGTTCTCGTGACGTCACACAAAATTCAATTAATTTGATTGTTTGTTGAGCAGACTGATTAAGCTAAATTTGACTGGCCTTGATGATTTCGCTAGAAAGGATTGTTATTTACATTGAATAGCCTATCTAAATTAATACAACATCGTTTACATTAAGAAGAATTACATTAACAAGAAACCATAATGTTCAACAACATTGAAAAATAAAAGCTCTTATATTATATATAAGTATAATACTCAGCATTTGAGTTTTAGCTATTTATTAATTTTTTTCATAATTTGGTTTTATTGTCCTTGCCTGTTTAATTTTAATTAAAACATTTTGTTAAATGTTTTATGCAATATCTTAAGTTTGTAAGTTGTAAATTTACAAAGTTGAATGGAAACACAGCTAGTGTCTATATTGCATCTTGCAAACTCAATATTTGAGGGATTTTATATATATTTATATATGATATATCTGTGTATGAAAGCTCACATCTACTGTATCAGCCACTCTATACACTTTGCTCTCAGACAAGAGTGTTTACTTGCCTTAGAATAAATGTCCACAGTTTTTTTTGGCCATTTCTGGCCGGAATAAACTGCAATGTGGACCAGATTGTATGTCCATAATAAAGCATCTAGCAGCCAGAGAAATTTAAGAATGTCAAGCTCTGTGAATCATCTTCCACAGATGCCAATGTTTAGACATCAGTGCAGTCGGCGCCACCATATTCAACACTAGTAAAGTCCACAGTGTTCTTCTGTCTCTCAGCAGCGCACAGTACGTACACGGTTTGTCAAGGAAGTACACTATGCTGTCTCCATTATGTGAACACGGCTTCCAGATGCTACGCTGGCACTTCTGTCGGCATAGCAGATGTCCTGCGACATCCTTTTATAATTGTAAAGGTTTTCTCTTACATTTCATGCTGACAAAACACGGTCTGCTTGACATGCAAGATGTCTGTTTTACAAGCGTTATGAAATGCAAACACACTAATATGGACTTTCTGGAGCATTACAACATTATGAAGCAAAAAGACATTTCTGAAGTGTTAAATATTCATCATGAAACTCTTTTCTGTGGCCCGTGAGGACATGCTAGCCTTGCGCTTGGTGCAAGTGTGTCTGTTTGCTCTCGGCTAAATATATAACTTGTGATTTTTCTTAAGGCAACTGTGCCAGCTGTTTACCCTAGGGTCGGTTGGTTTACTCCCCCAGCAGAAATAATTTCAAATGAATATTAATTCAAAGGCATTAGCAAGGTCATGAAAATGTTGGCACACTAGGGTGCTCTCATTTAGTCCTGTGCAATTATTCATGGCTTATTCTTATTTGGTCACTTTAAGGAGTCGGTATATGAAATTGAATGGTGGGCATTCATACTGAGCCCTAGTTAAACTCATGCAAAGACACTAACCTGAAGTCATTTCAAAGATAATTCATCCAGACTGCTTGAGGGTTGTTGTAAAGGCAAGTGTCACTGTTGCAAGTTCTTGGTGGTTTTATTTAAACCAAAACCCACTTTTGGCCAGCAACTAACTCCAAAGCATTTGATTTTCACTTAACAGACAAAAAAACTTCACTGTACACTAATAATTAAATACAGCACTCTTTTGCTGTGGTGGATTTGTATACCTGTAAAAGAGTTTGTATTTTAGTACTTCTGGTTCTATCATTGCGAAATCAATGGGTTTTTAGTTAAAGCAATGCGTGACATAAGATCTGTGGTTAGCTTATACTCAAGATATTTTCATAGTTGATTCTGCCGCATTAAATACCCCATTGTGATTTTATTAAAGCTTTCACTTGTTTGAGCAGTTGTTAATAAGTGGCTTAATGGGACCACAGAGGTTCTCGAGGACATTAAACATCAACAGACTGAACAGAAAATGCATGTACTAATTAGTTACTTTCACAGCCTCATTACCTGTGTTTCCATCCAACTATTTTTATGTATCAAAAACACTGGATTGAAATGCCAAAATGGGCATAGATTCTAAAAACGTACTCGCTCAATTGAGTCAAGTAAGTATTTTGTAATATCTTTATGCATAAAATATAATGGAAACTCATTTACTGAATACATTTCTATATTTGCTTAAAAAAAGTCACATGTCTTTGCCTCGACAGATCATTTGATTACTAAGCTAACCATCCTGAATGTTATTTTAATAAGTCTATTATCAAAACGATTTGGTATAATCACTGCAACTGTCTCACACAACTGTGTTCCCAAATATCAGTAATCCTATAACAATCCATTATTTGCTATTGCATTTTGCGATTTAAGAGACAGCAGCAGCTTTAAATTTTATTATTGATATTTCGCATATGTTTTTCAGGCAAGTTTGTTCTTTTTGAAATGCTTCATGCAATTAAGTTTGCAGTAAAGTTAAATTAACAAAGTTGGATGGAAAACAACCAAGCCTCGTTGGAAATACGTGCCTCTGCATACATTTATGCAAAACTGAAAAAAAAAAAACATATCTATACATACGAATCACTGCAGTTACCAGTTGAAATAAAGTAATTTCCAAAACTTTTATTCCTTTTTTACACAAAAGTATGATTTGAAGGTGCATTTTCGATTTAATAAAGGTAAATGTGGTCACTTTGACACTGTTGCAGAATGTTATGTCACAACCTCAAAATATTTTTAACATACTGCATGACCTGAAAACTAACTTTTGAGTGTTATCGTCACATGTACAGCATCATATGTATGAGTTGTTGAGTTAAGTAGGTTTACTCGGTAGCTCACCTGATATTGTGGTGCACTTAGCTGATGAAAAGCTCTGATTTAAGTCTTGGGAAAAAGTTTGACGAAACAGCTCAACTCAGCGTAAGGAATTTGAAATAGCATGGCTTCATCACTGAGTATGTTTTTACATTATTTTTGTATTTGTTAACACTATCGGGTAGGTTTAGGTTTTGTTTAGAGGATATTTCCAACTTAATAGAGCGTTGATATTTAGCGACACTGGATATTTGAATTCTGAATGGCTGCAAAACGTACCTCAAGCAGCATTATAAAATGTTACGTTTTAAAGGTGTTTTTTACCTCCACTCTCTGGACATTTTACTTTGAACTGTTGTGAAATGGGCAGTAAGGTACATAATTATGGGTTTGCAGAAATGTTTGTAAAGGCATGTATTTTCAATAAGCCTGGGTTGATGGAAATATAGTTGTTGCTCTTGCACACTCAATCTTTTCTAGATGGAATGTAAAGTTAATAGGAAGTTTTTGGATATATATTATATATATATAATGGTGGGCCTTAACGTGCTGCATTAACATGATACTCTTAGCGCGCAATAAAAAAAATCTAGTCACAAAGTTGTGTTGGAAGTTGAGTCTATACTACGCAAGGTATGATGACTTTCACCTTGATATCTTAGGGCGAATGTATACCTAGTCGAATTTCACTGTAGCCTTATCCGAAAGGGACTTGATTTCTAAACTACTGTACATGTGAGCTTCGATTCGTATTACCTGTCGTCCATGATTTTCAGATACCATTACGGACGGGACTAACACCTCTGTGTTTATTACAGATGTGAGAGGGTCTGTTTTGTACATCTGTGCGTCACAGAGATCACGCGCTCTGTATGCGTGCACTGCTATAGTCATTCA
>JAUCMT010000048.1:19476851-19489307 GCA_032357475.1 Enteromius thamalakanensis
TATAAACATAATAAATAAACTTAGCATAAACAAATATATTATGTAAAGAAAAACTTTTATTTTGGATGCGATTAATCACGATTAATCATTTGACAGCACTAGTTTATAACTTAAATGATCAAGTTAAATATACATAACATATAAATAGGAAAGTTTAAAAAGAACCTAAAAATCATTTTAAATGTATTGATTTTAGAGTTAAATTGGAGGAAATTAAAGTTTTATTTTAAATAGCATGCACACCTCTTTCATGTTATATTATAAATAAATATATATTAGAAATTACGCGTACCATTGTTTTTTTTTATTATTTATAATACATGTAATAATATTGTTACAGTCAGCTGGAAGTGCCAGCCCAGTTCAGGGGATGGTACTTCAGTGCCCAGCGAACTTTCAGTGTTTTATGTCTGTTTTCGTACCTGGACTCACTCTCACAAACTCATTCTGTTGTCATCACGGACTCTCATTCATGTTTCTATGTTGTCACATGTGTGCATTCATGTCTCTGCTTGCTCATCTGTCACCATAACAATTCATTGTCTTGCTCCACCCATTGACCCAGTTTCACGTGTATAAAGCCCGGAAGTCTTTGTCTGATTCTCACGGTCCATTAGCATCGTCAACCCCTGTCTTTTGCTACTCCGTGCTCCTGTCTACCTGGAATGTATTTACTGTGTATCGACCCACGCCTGGACTCTGACCAATCTCGCACTTTGCCTCTTCCACTCCTGTCTGCCGGTAACGCCTTAAGCCTGTGTGTTTTGCTCTTGGTTTATCCAATAAACAGCCTGCACATGAACCCGCACGTCTCCTCGCCTCGCTCCCGTGACAAATATAGTGGCGTGCATTAAGAGCCCTGTTGTACTTAGTATTTTCATGTACAGTAACTTAAATCTTCCTGTTATCTGATGTAAGTTATTTCAGCTCATTTTAAGAAAGTAAATCACTCCTATAATGAAGACATTAGCCAGTGAAGATCTCCAGGAAGAACACAGCGCGCCTCTCTGGCTTTGATCTCTGAATCTACATACGGATCTGGAGATTAAAAACGTCTTTCCGCGAATCATAAATTATGTACATTACCCCAGGAACTGACTAACTGAGCCATTAGATCATTATGGTTGTTAATACTTTTTCTCTGTGTATTTATAATAATAATTTGCTCCCGTTGAAAGCTGCAGATGAAACATGGCCTGGTTATTACAGCACAGTGAGGCTGATGACATTTAATGCTGTACAGCAGCATGCTTAATGAGCGTTATTCAGCAAAAGACACCTCACACTGTAAATGGAGGCACACTTACTGTACTGTATATTCACCGGACCAAAGTAAATTAAAGACCAAAGTGCATTAAAGATGTTTCTTAGCTTCTATAACTAAGAGTGAAGATATATATTGAAAAAAAAGTCTTCCAGTATTAGACTTTATTAAATTGCATGTTTAATTTAGTAAATGATGTCCATTTATTTTCTTGGAAATGAATAGTTGATTTGCATTTGGCTTGATTTTAATTTAGCTAATTATTGCTCATTTCGTTTGTATCACACTGCAGCATACAATGTGTTTTGACTGCATACTAAACATTTTAGCAAGCAGCAAGTATTATGGGTGTTGAATGAATACAGAAAAAAAAATATTTAAAAAATTAAGGGCAGATGCTCAAATTTAAAATCTCATAATTAATTTTTACCCAAAACTGAACAGCATTCATCAGTGTCTCATCAGTGGATGCTCTGCAGTGAATGGGTGCCATCAGAATGAAATTGATCAGAAAAACACATTTAAGTAATACGTAATAATCAGCTGAAAAGATGTTCGGTGAATTCACCACAAACTCGGCCAATTACACACAATTGAACTGACACCAACGAATCATTCATCATCACGGCAGCCGTCTCACTTGAGTGTTTCAGAGACAAATACACACGCACATAAACACGAGAATCAGTCGCCTTGATTAAATCGGGTCATTTCAGTCAGAAATCCATAATAAATTACGCAGCAGACTTCAGCGTATTGTCATTGATCCCAGCCGTACCGTGACAAACTACCAGAAAAGTGATACCATTGCACCGTTTCTAACCAGAAATACATCCATCTGCACTGATAGCTAGCTGGATGATTAATTGTCATTGAAAATATCGTCTGTTAGTTACTCACATGATTGCATGCTATTATTGTAGGTTCATTGTAGCACTTTTTTTGTTTATATTTCATTTTATTATATATTGATATACTGTATTGTGATTCTTGTGTCATAATATAGCATTTATCTACGCGTTTATTAATCTCATATCATTATTCTTACAGATGAACAAGCAGACTTTGTAACACTTTATTTTAGGGTATTTTACTGTAACTTGTTTCTTCTTAGCATGCATACTACTAAAATATTAGCCATTTATTAGTAGTAATTAAGAACAGATTAATTTGACATCAATAACGTATCAAAAAACGTATCAACTACCCTAGTAACCATTAAAAGAAGCATATTAAGAATTGAGGGAAAATAGTGAATAAGTCTTCCTTGCAGAACCTGATTTTGCTGTGTTCGATGTGTCCCTGACCCTATAATCAGTTTTTGGTGCTTGTATATCAGTGTCAGTAATCTATCATTTCATTACATGTAGGTAAGGTTAGAAGTAGGAATATGGTCAAAACTTTTGGGTTAAAATCTTCCAGAGTCAACAAAAGTCCCAGGAAGACATCAAAATCAGGATGTACAGTGTTGCTTATTCTAAAGTGTTAGATCAGCAGAATAATTAAACTTCTATGTGAACTAAACAGAAACATTGAAAGCGGTTTTCCAGATGAATTCTTTCCCAGACAAATTTGACTAAATTAGCACAGTTTTAATTTTGACGCAGTAATGATACCGTGATGTATAGGATATATTATATCTTTATAGGTAGTTGGGTAGGCAGTGCAGTGTAGTATAGCAGTGTTTCATGCATATTTAAAATATATGCAAATGAGGCTCATTATAGAATGTGCTGTATTATCAGGCTTAAGATTCACAGATTACTTTTACATTACACTTTTACATTAGATTCTTTCAGATGACAAGTATGAATTTAAATATTGTCTGCAAATAACAGATTTGTTTGAATGACAAATACTGAATAAAAATAATGAATAAAATACTTATTGCAATTCAGCGTGTTCTGGGAAATTAAGTGTTATTTTGTCTTCATCAACAAATAAATGTCTATAAAACCTTCAAATCAATTCAACTTTGAGTTTATCCCGTCAAACATTCCTTGGTCTTATGAAAAACAAGTGTTTTTGGGAGGTTCATAAATTAGTTACTTGTAACATAAACTTGTAAGGAGGCAGACTGGACAACAGGGTAAGTAAAAGTAGGAACTTTAAACTTAAGCAGTCTTTTCTGTTTGCAGCTGGAAGTCGGACTGGAGGAGGCCAGACGAAATGACCACAACCACATTCCAGACGAGGACGAGGAGACGAATACGAGGTCCTGGAGAGACACTGAGAAGGAGCACATTAGAAGAGAACAGGTGAGATAACAGGTAAGTAATAGCGCTGGAATGGAGTAGCTAGAGTCCACTTTCGTGCATACAAGCTTGGACAATGATTGAGTACTTGTGTGTGGTTATATGTTGTGCTGATTGTGAACAGGTGGTGATGGCTGATTAGAATTCAGGTGATTGGGATCGCTGTGAGGAGGTGAGAGTGGAGCCTGGTGTGGATGTCCAGTTTTTCCAGAAATTCTTGCAGGAGGGTGTCATCCAGAACGTCATCCAGAACAGGACCTCTCTTCCGGACCATATCCTTCCCAGTAGAGGTATTCTAGCTTACTACTAAAACGCTGTGAATCCAGGACTTCTTTGACCTTGTAGATCGTTCCCTCTTTAGTGACCATAGGAGGAGGGGGTTCTTCTTCACTAGGTTCTGTGGGAACAAGGAGAGGATTGTGACAGGGTTTAAGCAGAGATACATGAAAGGTAGGGTGAATTCTGTAATGAGGTGGGAGTTGAAAACGGTAAGTGACCGGGTTGATCTGCTCCACGATGGTGAAGGAAACAACAAACCTGGGACTAAGCTTCCTACAAGGCAGGCATAGGCGAATATTCTAGTAGGCGAGTCGCAAGCCAGACTATTTGGCCCACTTGATATGCTGGAGCTTCAGATCAATGGACATCCGCGGAGGTCTTCTGCCTAAGCAGTGCCATTTGGAAATGTTGATGGGTTCATCCCAGGCCCTCTCACTCTCCCAGGACCAGTAATCCACTGCAGGTACATCAGAGGGTTCTACTGACCAAGAGAAGAGGGGGGGGGGCTGGAAACAGAGTATGCATTGAAACGGGGTACGTCCAGTGATGGCCTGACGAAGGGAAATCTGGGCATACTTGGCCCAGCCCAGGTACTGGTTCTAGGTGTTTTGGTGTCCATAGCAGAAGGTAGGGAGGAACCGCCCCACTTCCTGGATCTTCCATTAGGTTTATCCGTTGGTTTGGGGATGGTAGCCAGAGGAGAGACCTAGTCACACCTAGTAGCCCGTCTTGGGACCCTCCAGAACTAATAGCCAGATCTCTTCCTTGTGGCACTGACCCACATGTAGATGCACTGGCCCCGCACAACGTCTAACATCTCGATCAGATAAAGGTTTCCCGGTTACAGACTGGTCTTGATATATTAACTCGATGCAAGTTGTTTTGATACCTAGCCGTTGTGCAAGGTGCCCAGCGATGAAGTTCCCTGCAGATCCAGATAAATGAGGGCTGCCACTGTAACGGAGACACCTTTGGCACTAAGTGTTATGGGTGAAGTAAAAGGATTCATATTTTCATGCATAGAGTACAATAGGTTGGATTGTACTGACCACCGGCCGTGGAGGATGGCGTTTACAGTCTTTCAGGATGTGATCCGATTTTCCACAATATAAACATAGGGTTCGGAATCTAACAGTATTCATTGAGAGTTTGTTTATTTTGGTGAAAATTATATAGTTCTTCCAAGAAGTGCTGAAAGAGTGCAGAGTAAGAACTTATGGCTGGCATAGACTGACTCCATCTGGATTCGGCCAATCGTAATGCTGTGCCTGATGGACAAGAAATTACATGTCCAATCTTAGCACTGTCCATATTATATACATTGGGATAGGTAGCAACTGTGATGAAACACTGCAACAAAAATCCTTTGCAATCTCCCGCCGTGCAAGAGAAGGATCGCACAATGGGCCATACTACAGCAGAGGATGAAGAAGGATTGTTGATTTCCGGGTTTGGTGCCGGTGTGGATAGAGCTGTGGATTCCGTTGGTGGTGGTGTGGTAGATTGGGTGAGTAGAGTTCTTTGCAGAACGTCCACCAGCTCCTGGAAGGGATCGGGTGAACTCATTCTGAAATCGGCTTTAGGTCCAAGCTTCTGTAAGGAAGCAGACTGGACAACAGGGTAAGTAAAAGTAGGAATGTTTATTTACAGGAGAGCTCGTAATCCACTGAGCATAAAGGTGAGTAACTGAATTCAAACATTAACTGAAGAGTCATATAATCAAACTTAAACAGTCTTTTCTGCTGGATGACGAACTGGAGGAGGACAGATGAGACGACCACAACCACACACCACTTTCTAGACGAAGAGACGAATACAGGGAAACAGAGACACACAGAGGATCAAGGAGCACACTAGGAGAGAACAGGTGAGATAGCAGGTAAGTAATAGCACTGGAATGGAGTATCTAGAGTCCACTTCTGTGCATACAAGCTTGGACAATGATTGAGTACTTGTGTGTGGTTATATGTGGTCATGCTGATTGTGAACAGGTGGTGATGGCTGATTAGGATTCAGGTGATTGGGATGTTAGGAGGTGAGGGTAGAGCCTGTGTGGATGTAACACTACTTCAGTTCACTAGTGCAGTTAAATTTAAATTTTACATGTAAAACCTAAAATTCTAAAATGTTTAATTGAGCTTAGTTAATTCTACTAATTTATCACTGTATTTATTGCACGCAATAGAAAAGGTTGTGTTTTTGTTTCTACCATGGGATTGCCTCCCGTGGTAACTAGGAAATCACAAGCTCCAGTCTGGATCCAGAACACTTAAGAAGAGATGATGCCAACCCTACAGAGGACTTCAGATGATGCCAACCCTGAAACAACACACAGCACTACCGAATTTTGCTACTAATTTTTTTAATGTTCGATTACCCTATAAATCGATCTTTACCTCACATCTTTGCCATATGTACATGCACAAGCTACTTCTACATGTACTGTAAAACAATACTTTGGTGTAAAGCTGCTTTTCAATGATATGTATCGTGAAAAACCTATACAAATAAATTTGAATTGAATTTGAATTGAATTACTTTCAACAACATAAAATAAGAGAGTGACAATGCATAACATACCTTCATTGTATTTGAGTAAATATTCATTAGTGAACTCAAATTAAAAAGGTTTAATCATAACTATTGAAATAAATTACTGTTGGTTTATAAACTTGCTAAATTAAATTAAACTAAGTTATGATAAGATCCACCTCATATTAGCCACCTCATAAAATATGGATTGCAAAGAGACTGGGCTGGATACCCAGGTATGTTTATGCTGAGACCAGGTAGCACAGTAGATCATGTTGCATGTGTGCAAAAAATTTGCATAGAATAGCATGGTATTTCAGTCACTTTATTTAATTGGATTGCAATGTTAGAAGCATTCTCGCTGTATGACTAGATTAGGGTGGTGGAGTGCAGATGCAGTGTGTGTTGTGTGTTTCTGGGGTCATGGTCCATTCCCTCTCTCTCCAGGTATTACTTGATTAGCACTAATTTTGTGGGCGTGTTTGTCATTAGCTGATTTGCATTAACTCCTCCAGTCGAGTGTTAAAGTGACGCAGACTGTGCATGGAAATGAATTCCCTCAGCGTGCCATGACATTACCCCAAACGCCTCTGTTTACTGCTGATGCTCTTCTTGCTGTGTTGATGAATTTACTAAGCTAGGGTTTGACATATTGGAGACATGATCCTCAAACAACACCTCAGCTCCACAGCCTGCCGTTATTTCTGCTATAATTATCTTGTACATTCATGCGTGCCACTTACGAGTTTAGAGATGCTAAAATAATGGTACATTGATTGTGGTAAAACGCATTCTGGGTGTTTATTTTCCTTTACAAATATAGATACTGTTGCAGTAGTGTATCTATAATAAAGAAAACATCCATTTAAAACTGATCTGTAACAGTTTTTGTACTGATGATTTTTATTATTCAGAGGACAATGAATGCATTTGCTGTAGGATGTGGAAAATGCAGGTTTAAGCAGGCTTACCTTCAAACACTATTGTATGCATACATTTATATAAAGCACATACACATAAACTATTAGGGTCAGTTCAACTGCATTTAACACAGAGATGTTTGTAAGAGTTGGACTTGTAACCCAAAGGTTGTGGGTTCGAGTGCCAGGTCCGGCAGAGATTGTGGGTGAAGGGAGTGAACAACCAGTGCTCTCTCCACCTTCAATACCATGACTGAGGTGAGACCCTTGAGCAAGGCACCCAACTGCTAACCGGACGGCGTAGAACTAGCCGCCCACTGCTCCGGGTGTGTGTTCACGGTGTGTGTGTGTGCATGGTTGTTCACATCTCACTGCTGTGTGTGTGCACTTGAATGGGTTAAATGCAGAGCACAAATTTCTAGTATGGGAAACCATACCTGGCCACATGCCACGTCCTTTCCTTTCTGTTTATTTGATAATGTTTTGATAATTTGATGATTTTTTGTAAAATTGTATAAATTTTGTTGACGCAAAGATTTAAACAACATTACTCCTGTCTTCAGTGTGTGATACTTTGTTTCTGATGTTTCTGTAATGCTATAGTACTTAAAACTAATTGAAATGTTTACATTTTTATACATATCAAGTTAGAAATAACATATTATATTGTTTCTATTTTAACATTGTATTATATGAAATTAAATAATTGAATATGGTCATGTATAATTTACAATCCTTGATGTACTTGTATTAAATATTTTGATATAATTACATAGATTTTTATTAATGTTTATATATATATTTTTTAATCCATTTTTATTCGAGTTTAATTAAGAATGCACTTTCCCTTAACTAAGAGCAAAACATTTTATATTATTTTTATACTGCTATTTAAAATTTAGGTTTGGTAAGTCACTTTTGCTCACCAAGGATGCATTTACTTTTATATTATCAGAAATACAATAAAACTTTAAACTGTTCTACAGAATAAAATAACTCTTTCCTGTGTGAATATATAGTAAAATGTAATTTATTCCTGTGATGCAGCGCTGTATTTTTAGCATCATTACTTCAGTCTTCAGTGTCACATTGTAGCAATTTAGCTCACTTCTCAGCAAACAGAAAGACAGGCAGGCACAAGATGCGGTAAAACAGGAACATTTAATAACACAAACACAGGATGCAGGGAAACGGCTGGAGAATACGCAGAGACTAATCTGCCTGCACCAACCCTGGGTCATTAGGTGTTACTGAGGAGGAGTGGTCAGGGGATCTCTCTGGCCTGGATTCGAGGCTCGGACCCGACAACGGCTCTCCTGGCAGTGATTTGCGAAGCGGACTTGACAACAATTACCATGACTTGGGCTTGGACCCAACAGTTGTAGACTGGACACCGTAAGGATTTAAATCGGCAATCTTTGCTGAAGTTTGGGCACCGGACCTGACAGCGGTTCTCCTGATTCGGGGCTGGGACCTGACAGTTGCGGACTGGACACCGCAGGGATTTTAATCGGCACATCTGGCCATGACTTGAAAACGAACCTTCACACGGCTCCCGTATCGTGATTCGGGGCTGGGTCTAGACAGATGCGGATTGGGAACTGCAGGGATGCCACACGGCACTTCTGGCCTTGACACGAAAACCGAACCTTCACACGGCTCCTGTGAATGCGGACCTGATTCTGCGGAGATTTTCGTGTTGCCCGGCTTGTTTGCGGCTGGATTCTCCAGTGGCGTGGAACTCGAACGGCATTCTCACTGTGGATAGACGGACTGCAAAATTCCCGCCATGGCTTGAACCGTAGCCAGGCTCGAAAACACTGCCGATCTCCATCCTAGCCCCGTGGTGTCTGGGAGATCCATGGGGCGATGATAGTAAGCATTAACTCGGAACACCACGATTAAAGAGTCATCGCAGAAGTCAGTTATTTTCCCCAGTTTAAAGAACTCTCTAGCGTAGTCCGCAAATGGTACGTCCCGTAGGACCAATGCACTGAATTTGGCAGTGCACACCATTTCGATGTGTGGGGTCAGTTGTTCTGTAAGGATTCATCACGCTTCTCAGCAAACAGAAAGGCAGGCAGGCGCAAGATGCAGTGAAACAGGAATATTTAATAACACGAACACCGGATGCAGGGAAACGGCTGAAACACTGGTCTCACAGTTCAGTTCGATTACGCTTATCATGTCATCTATTCGGTTCAATACAATATCTTGATGCATCACGATACATTGACGATGTACTGCATACTCAATTTTCAATTTTAATTTACATGTATATAATTTGAAACTTTCATTTTACCTTCTCAATGAAAACACACTTCTTGAACTAATCTAAAATGATGAAATCATTTATTAACCAAAATAGCATTTAGAGGAGCAATGATAGACACTGTCAGATTAGTTATTGATCAGTTATTAGCTTATCATTTCTCAGGCCAAGACATTGCTGTTTCACTTTCAGACAGTGTTGGGAGAGCGTGGCCACTTAAAGTGCATGCCGCAATGCCATATTCACTGTATGCCCAAAGTGTCACACGGGAGGCGATCAGGCTTCTTAGCTGGCACGGAGACACGGAGGCAGAAGTTCTCAATATAGAACATTTAAGGAAAAAATAAGGAAGCTGACAAAGGCTGACGCACACAATCCAGAAACATTTAACAACTGACACTGAACACTAGACAGAGCATGGTTTAAATGTGCAAATTAATTAGGACATAATACAAGACACCTGGACACACACACGGCTGGCAGGGAGTGAAGACTGATGAAGGGGCGGAGTTACAGATTGGGCAAAGCACAAATGACAGAATGAAAATAAAAACAAGCACACATGGAACAATGACAACATAAACACAACACAGAGAACTCATGGAGCGCCTGGGGGCGTGACATAGCCCCCCCCGCTAAGGGCGGCTTCCAGACGCCCAAAAGGACTGGACCTGGGGACAGGGGAAAAAGTCAATAGTGCAGGGGTGGAGTGGGTGGGTGCTCTGGAGGTGGCCCGGGAGATAGTCATTACATGCAGACTATGGGGGCAGCACGGGGTGCACGGCAGACTCTGGGGGCCGTATGGACAGCAGCTCCTTCGCCATGGGCTCTGGAGGGTCGGGCCAACGCAGCGGGTCCTTCGGCACGGGTTCTGGAGGGTCGGGGCAACGCAGCGGGTCCTCCGTCACAGGTTCTGGAGAGTCGGGCCATTGCAGCGGTTCCTTCGCTACCGGTTCTGGAGGGTCAGGCCATTGCAGCGGGTCCTCCACTACGGGTTCTGGAGGGTTGGGCCATTGCAGCGGGTCCTTCGCTACCGGTTCTGGAGGGTTGGGCCATTGCAGCGGGTCCTCCGCTACCGGTTCTGGAGGATCGGGCCAGTGCAGTGGGTCCTCTGCTACGGGCTCTGAAACCGGTTCACGGACCGGATCTGGCACTCTAACTGGATCACTGACCGGTTCTGGCTATAGGACTGGATCACGGACCGGTTCTGGCTATAGAACTGGATCACGGACCGGTTCTGGCTCTGGGACTGGGTCACGGACCAGTTCTGGGACTGGATCACGAACCGGTTATGGCTCTGGGACTGGATCACGGACCGGTTCTGGGACTGGATCACGAACCGGTTCTGGCTCTGGGACTGGATCACGGACCGGTTCTGACATCATGCCTTCCAGCATTGACAACAACCTGATGAATTCAGGCGCGGGTGACAGTGACACCGGACCTGCACTGGTGAGGATGAACGCGTCCTGCGTGTAAGACGCCATCCTCAATTTTTCGGTCAGTTGTTCTGTCACACGGGCTTCTTAGCTGGCACGGAGACACGGAGGCAGAAGTTCTCAATATAGAACATTTAATTAAAAAATAAGGAAGCTGACAAAGGCTGACGCACACGATCCAGAAACATTTAACAACTGACACTGAACACTAGACAGAGCATGGTTTAAATGTGCAAACTAATTAGGACATAATACAAGACACCTGGACACACACGGCTGGCAGGGAGTGAACACTGATGAAGGGGCGGAGTTACAGATTGGGCAAAGCACAAATGACAGAATGAAAATAAAAACAAGAGCACAAGGCACAATGACAACATAAACACAACACAGAGAACTCATGGAGCGCCTGGGGGCGTAACATAGCCCCCCCCCGCTAAGGGTGGCTTCCAGACGCCCAAAAGGACTGGACAAGGGGACAGGGGAAAAAGAAAAGTCAATAGTGCAGGGGTGGAGTGGGTGGGTGCTCTAGAGGTGGCCCGGGAGATAGTCATTACATGCCTCCAGAGCATACAGCACTCACATGGCCTAAATGGTTCAGGGCCTTTGGCTGACCACAGCAGATCGGGGCCTTTGGCTGGTCACGGCTGGTCAGGGTCCGGTTGTGGCAATCCAGCAACAGTCCAAATCCAGACCCCTGTCCCGCCCCCCCTTTCCAGGAACCACATATTACTGCCCCCTCCCAAAATTTTCTTGGGGAAGCTCATAGGGGGGCACTCAGAAGGTGCAGGATCTGGAAGGCGCTCAAGAGGGTGCTCTGGAAGGACTCTGGAGGGGTAAGCTCCTCAGATGGGATTAGGGAAGGTGGTGGTGGTCCCCCGCCGTTTACACGGCCTTCAGCCTTCTTTCTATTAGCTACATGACAGAAATTATAGACTAAATCATGTTTAAAAAATAGTTCAGTAATTTTGTAATGAAATATTACCTTTTTGCAGAGTGTTTTTGTGTTTCATTTTGACTTGGCTCAAAGTTCTTTTGGCTCCAGAAGGATTACACCTTATTAAATAAGAAACCATATATTCCTAGTCAATACACACTGGTATTTTAACCTAAAGAAATGAATGGCAGGAAAACAAAATGCTTTCGTAGTGATTTAATAGTCAAAAGAATGCGGAAGGGGTGTTTATTTATTTGGCACTATAATAAAAGACTCTGGAGGGCCCCTACTGAGCAGCAGTCTTTATAAATCCGCTGTGTATGGAAGCACATTATGGCACGTTATCAAAGTCGTATTAATTATTGAATATACCGTAATCGAGTTTAAGATTTATATTTTATATCAGTACCAATAGACTTTTAACTCTAACGCTTTACGCCCTGATGTCCAGCTGCTTGCAGCGCTAAGATTTTATGCTACCAGAAGCTTCATTGAGGTCGTGGGAGAAGGCTACGGCCTCAGCAAACCCCTGTGGAGGTGCGTCCTCGCTGTTACTAA
>JAUCMT010000048.1:19494179-19510313 GCA_032357475.1 Enteromius thamalakanensis
ACCAGTGTGCAGCATCCACTTGGATGATGCGACGACTGCCACAGGACAACGGCGCCAGTGCGCTCACCACACACCAGCTACAGGTGGAGAGTAGAGAGAGATACAGCCAATCAATGGATGGGGATCATTGGGAGGCCATGATAGACAAGGGCCAGTGGGAATTTGGCCAGGCCACCAAGGTTACACCCCTACTCTTTATGATGAGTGTCTGAATGACCACTCTGTTTAATGTCTCATCTGAAAGATGGTACCCTTTTGACAGTATAGTGTCCCCGACACTGTGGCATTAGGATCACAAGGTGAGCACCCCCTGTTGGCCCCTCTAATACCAACAACAACTTTGTTGTCCCAGGAGGTCTCCCATCCAGGTACTGACCAGGCTCATCCCTGCTTAGCTTCAGTGGGCAACCAGGCTTGGGCTGCAGGGTGATATGGCTATGGCTCTGCACTAATACATGCATGTTAGTACCTTTAGGTGTCTTTACACAAACTGTTTAATGCTGCTCAGGGGTGGCACATACTGTATATACTTAGATACTAGGAGCTGAGGTGGGTCAGAGCATGCAATTTAGTCTAGTTTTGTTGTAGCATTAAGTCTTAACTTGGCTGTGCAAAGACCCTTTTAAAGTAAAAATATATTCCCTTAAGGTACTCCTATAAACCTTTTGAGGGTAAATTAGTACAAATTTGCCCTTTTTAGGGAACTGCTTTCATTTGAATACATCTGCTGTCACACTACTGAAAAATGTAGCTGAGCCAGCAGCATCACTACTCGCCAACACTGGAAGCAATCAACAACATAACTTCTCAAAGGTTATTTAGCACAAAGCACAGGCTGGTCATGTCAAAAGTGGAGCAAACACAGACACAGCAGCGGTCCTCGAGAGCATCAGTGTGCCAAGCGTGTCTGCGAGTGGGTCAAAGGATCATCATTTGTCTCCTGTGGCGTCCACTCTGTATCCTCTTTGTTTACATCTCCACCATATGACCTCCATGTCCCGGTATCCATATATGCTGCTCCACACACACGCTCTCATCTTCCTCTCCATGACAATGACGGGAAGCAGGAAGGTCAATGGCAGCTGCTTGTTTTTTCTCAAGTTGTGCGTGTCTGTGTAATCGCACACTTTGATAGCGAGGTGTTTGCTAAAGGCCAAGGACCTTTGCAAAGGAATGCGTGTTTACTAAAAACACCTCAGCTGCTCAAATAATGGTTCCCAAGAGGCTTGAGGAACATTTGGTTTGGCGCCACGGGAAGGGTATGTTTTATGTCCATTTTTATTTGCTTTCTTCTCCAAGTCAGCAGCAGAACTTCCACCAAATATCAGCTTTTATTTGTGTGTTTGGTCAGAAAGACTGAGCTGAGCAAACAGAGGCAGGAAACAGCCAAGCAGGTGGTCAGGAGGGGATGCACTTCAGCCCCTCAAACAGGAAGGACAGCCCGAGGGCCAGCATCCTCCAAAACACAGGCAAATCCTAAAGGATCCTAAAACCTGTTTTCTGCTTAGCGTTTTCAAACTTACCGTGTCTCAATGGCCTTCAGGAAAACACCTCCAAAGAAAAGTCAACATCAAGAATCACACCAAACTGCAGAAGTCTCGTCTATTAAGGTACAACAGTAGAGGAAAAAACAACATGGATGGAGCACGTAGCGTCCTGCAGAAACATGACCCCAGTGTCAGTGTTTGTGCGGATTGCCGCAGGCCTTTGCTGGGGCCGACAGCGAGGAATGCAAGAGTTTGTCTTGACTCATCTTCCCGGGGACAGTCTTCCCTTTTGAAGAACAACATCTTCCCTTCTTTGTGTGCGGCTGACAATGGAGACCCAGGCCCCTGTGTTCGGAAAGGCCGAGCATACCAGACCTCGGACACAATAAATCCCCCACTGGCTCATTATTTCTGATTGCGGCCACAAGGTCAGCGAGCAGGCCTTCCTATAAACACCCCCTTCCCGTCGTCCTCGTATCCTGACCTCATATACATGACGAATGATGACGTCAGCCAGAGGTGGGGGGGCACACCGCCACCAGAATAGCACAAATTTTGCTGAGGCGAAATGGGAGTAGTTTGAATCTGGGACAATGGAGTGTCATCCCATTGTTGTGCTCTGAACTGAACACCGCTGAATAGTGTTTCGAAAGGGAGGATTTATTTCCTGTGTGTTTCCAAATTGGGACTCAAAGGTTATCCAGCATCACTGGGTTCAAGGTTAAAAAGGGTATCACAAATTTCCTGAATATCTGAGATATAAATTTGTGCCAGCTGACGCACACAGATGACCCAATGAGATAAATGTTTCTGGCAATTTCATCCACGTTTGTAAATTTGTCATTCCCAATTTACACAGAGCACCAGGGGGAAACCCATACCAGCTTTATGAATGTGTTTTAATAAGTCACTGATGAGGCAATAAACAGATTTATTCTTTAGATAGAGATTTCTTGATTTAGCAAATCCTACTATAGTGTTTTTCACACATTAAGAAGTTGTAGTTTAAAAAATGTCAAAATAAAAGTCTGACACATATCAGTCGAACAGCAAGAACATCAGTTGATGTCAATTATTTAAAAAACAACAAATATCTGGCAACCACTGGCGTTAAACTTAATATGTCAGCATTGTGTCAGCCATCAGCCCCTCTGGGGTGCGTTTTCCGAACAACGATGTAACTCGCTGATAAACCACCATAGTGCGATGCATTGTTTTGGAAATGAACTAGCTACACACGATCGCATCTCCGTCGTTTGAACCACGTTAGTTCAACAACATAGGGCCATTGTTAATGACATCACACGCATGTCGTATTAAACTGATTAGAGATCTCCAAGATGCTGCTGTATTGAACATGACACATATTGACTAATTTATTATTTTAGTTCACTGTCATTTTGCTTTATTTGATCTTTGAATTATCCCGGGTTCCCTCATACGTCATACTCCGAGGTTCCCTTAGCCCTTTTCAAAAAAAGCGTTCAGAATGGAGGTGCAAAAATACATAATTAAATCGCTTTTTATATTTAGATAGAATGGAAGATAAAGATAGTAATTCATGTTAGTTTGCTTCTTGTGCCCAAGAGCAATTTATTAAAGCCCATATATCATACTAACAAGAAACTATGCTTCTAAACACAGGTCCAGTGCTGTAGTTCAAACCACGTACGTTTGTGACGTTGACTGCAGATGTTCGTTTGAACTATGCTTTCGTGAAACACTGAATCGTTGAACTATGCTGGTAACGACGGAACTTGCGACCATAGCAGACTAACCATGTTTTTGAGAAACGCACCCCTTAACGACTTTAGGGATTAATCAGGTGAGATGCGATTTCTTTATAGCAAGATTACTTTTGAATATAGCAGCATCCCATGAGTTTAAAAGAACAAAATCATCCATTCTGATGAAAATACAAATGGAAATGAAAGTTGAGTGCCCTGTGAGAACCACTGTGGAACTTTTATTAGATGTAATAAAAAACTTGCGGCTTGGAGTTTGTAGCCAATTGTGTGAGCGATTTGTGTAGTCACATGACTTGACAGGATTTATTTGTACCTTACTGCACGTTTCACAGCAGTGAAATGTCCAGAGATTAACACGTAACCATGGCACGTTTGTATTACGAGTATTTATAATGCTGCTTGGGGTACATTTTGCAGCCGAGTAAACCTACTGAACTGGAAAACTCATACATATGAAGATGTTTATGTGACGACAACGTTCAACAGCATCCATTTTCAAATCGTGCAGGATGTTAAAAATATTTAAGTCATGACAAAACATACTTTTGTGTGAAAAGGAATAAATGTCATTTCAACTGGAAACTGCAGTGATTTAAGGTAGTTTTTTCTGTTTTGCAGAAATGTATGAAGAGGCACGTATTTCCAATAAACCTATATGTAATTTATGTGCCTTATAATACCAGATAAAAATTTATGCATGTATGTTTTTCTAAATAAATAAACATTTATTCCACGTATTACCTGAAATATTTATAATTAACTGTTAAATCCACTAACAATTTTTGAGTGATATTTTATTTTATAAATAGATTTTTTTCAGTGTAGATCAAAAGTGATTAATTTGCATTATTATTTTTTATGTACTGAGTTTTGTGCATTATTCTGCAAACATAGCATCATGACTTTCATGTTTTACTGCCGAAGCCGAAAAGCATCATTGCTGCCTATAACTCCATTTTAGCCAGTGCTGTTTACAGGTCAGGTGACAAGGCTACCTGATGCCTGAGTTGACAGGAGTTTCACCAAAGCTGACAAAAATGATAGAGGATGGATAATTCTAATGAACTTGATGAACCTGCGATATCTTCTTCCAGGCGTAAAATGTAAGGAAGATTCTTCAGATGTAACAAGTCAGACAAATGCTTCTATAGCATTGTGAAACGCCTTTATTTTTGAGAGTGCATGCACACATAATAATAATAACCTAAATATTTTATTTTAGTATAGCTTCCTTTGGCTCTTGATAACAGCTTTTGACATTATTTTTATGCCCTTTTCCACTGTTGTTGTTGTTATTGACTCTTTTGCAATCTAACAAATGTTACACCGGCTCTTAATAAATTTGTAATGCTATATATATGATATATATGAGATGTTCAGCCAGAACTCCAGAGCATCAGTGAGGTCAGACCTGCGCTGGGTGATCCAGAGATCCTCTTCATCAGTGGGTCTTAAGTTTTGTGCAGGATAATCAAGCTCATTCCCAGAGTCACAAACTAAATAATAAAAAGAACTACTGCAGTGAAGCCGAAAGCACATAATTCTCTTGAATTTCACTGTTAGTCTACGATTGGATAGGAATTACTGAAATAACTGCCAAAGCCGTTCATTACGGAGCGGAAGTGCAGATCCTGCCACGAGAAAAACAAGAAAACACTTCTCCTGTCAGCATGCTTACGCTGAATAAACTAGTGAAAGTCTTTACCCTCTGTTTTCTTGGTCTCGTACTCCTTAGAAGTAAAAAACCCACCACAGATCCTATTTGAAGCAACTTTGTAGCACTTACAAGGCGTTGGTGATCAGGGTCATTCCCCAGAGAAGCAGCGGCTCAGTGCTTTCCACGGCACTGAGGATTCATAAATCAAACACTGGGCTGCGTAATATCATAAAGTACTTGGAGAGGCTTCCAGGGCCGCTGCTGCGTATGTGTGTAATAAACTTAAGAAGCCAGCAGCAACAAACTAACCCAGCAGCTAAAAACACAGAAATGACCTCACACACCACAAAACACCAGGAAAAGAGCACTGGGTCTCAACCATCGCAAATGCAAAAAAAAAAAAAAAGAAAAAAGAAATGCAACTTGCTTCATAACTGATGCATTATCAGGACAAAAAATAATAATCTGCTGTTGAAATTAAAAGGAATTTATTTTTAAAACACCTACAGTATGCATTTTTTTTAACTGTTGTTCTTTCATAAAGTGCATACTATTTTACTATCTTTGCATGCATTTTCATGTTTATTTTCCATTGTTTCACCAAACGCATGCAAAAATCTGCATATTTTTCCATGCATTTTCATGTGTCATTTAAATAATATATATATATCTTATCCGTTTACTTCTTTGAGAAAGTATGCACATTTTAGCATGCATTTTGGCTAAAAATCATGCAAAAATGTGGGAAAGGTGTCAAATTTTTAAGTGCCCACACACTTTTGGTTCTGAGACAAAACCAGTTGAGAGCCATCGCCGTATACTTTTACTTTTAGTTAGTTCACATGACATGCGGAGCACACGTACTAGTTGACCTGCGGATTGATTAATAAAGGCTGAGAGCTTATATGCACAGATAAGTGGTGTCATTGGGCATCTCACCTCAGCTCTCAATGTCTGTCCACGTCTCTCATCTGACTGAACGATGCTTTTAATCCAGCAGGAGACCAAACCCGCCCGGTGTCTGATTCCATGTGGCTTCACAGTATTAAAATCCAACTCATGCGGGGAGACAGAAAACACTAAAGCGCTGCACGAGGACGACGGCGAGAGACAAAGCCTCAGAAACAAACGTTTGCAAATAGAAAAAAGCCTGTTTGGATTCCAGCGTGTCTCCCAGCTGCACTCGGATGAAATCACGATGCAATTCACCTCGTTCCCGAATGCTTGCGCTCTCTCTCTCTCACTCGCTCTCTCTCTCTCTCAAGCACACACTTCTCTTTTTTTTCTGTCTCTCTCCCCACATCTCCCTCTCTTCTCTTTTCCGTTTTTCCACTCTCCATTTGAATTCAGTTTAGTCTGCTTTCATTGTCATGACTAAAACTGTGCATTTGAGTTGGTAAACATTTAGTAAAAAAAAAAAAAACATAAATAATTTAATTATTTAATTTAATAAATTACTGCTATTTTTGTAAGATTAGGTTTAAGGTTTTCATTTTCCACTGTCATTTACTCTTTAGTTAATTCAGGTTATTAATGATAATACATCAAATACTGATATTGCTGCTATACCATAGATCATGTCTAATGCCATTACTTTGTATGTTATACATTACTTGTTTTATATCATATTATATTATAGTTGTTTTATTGTAAATATATTGCAATTAAATAATTAATAAAAACATTTTATTTCTTAATGTCAACTCATTGCTAATATAATAGCGGATGGTGGCTTAGCACAAAGAGATGATCTTCATTGGAGACCAGAACACCTAGATGAGCTCTGTGGACAGATCACCCAAACCAAATGCACACAAACACAAACAGACACACACAAACACACACGTTATAAGTCCTCTACACAATCTGACATGCGCATATGAACTAGAATTGAACTAGAAATTAGGTGCTGGGTGTCCGGCGGAGGAGAACTGGCCCCAACTAAGTCTGGTTTCTCCCAAGGTTTTTTTCCCCATTCTCTCATGGATGGGGTTTCAGCTGATGAATATAGATTTCAATTAATTACATACAACAGGAGATATCCCTGTCGTCTGCAAATTAATTTGACCCACAAATGCACAGCGGCACTCCATGAAAAGTAGTTTGATGGATCTTTTGATTTGGTTTGGTTCTGAACATGAAATATTTAGGGGAAAGCGAAACAGCCAACGCAGCGCTGATATTGACTTCATGCATTTATTTAGCGGGTCTGTCCAGGACTTCTGTTTGGAATAAACAAACAATACCATTGGGATTTCCCTTCAAGATTATTTAATAAAACTATTAAGGTTTGATTTGGGTAGTAATCCCATAATTAAATGTATGTGCATATACTGTATATAATGAAGTTCAGAAATCTCCAATTTGTGGCTTGGAATAGCATGCTATCATGCTGCTCTTAATATTGGTGCAATATTCAATGCAATGCATGCACATTTTCCTGTATGCACTGACTCAGATGATGTAGTGTATGCGGCTCAAGCCAAAGCTCCCTGCGTGAGATGCAGTAGTTTGCTGATGTGGCTTCAGTTCCCGCTGTGCTAATGTTTTTTGTGCGTCTTCACTTTCAGGATGAACCCAAAGCTTCCAGAAAACGAGTCACAGCAAATGTTTGAAGGATTTATTCATAATATTTTAGCGTTATGATAGCGAGACAGATGTGCGGTGTGAAGTGTGTTTTCACTTCTTCTCCTCTGGTCAGAGTGTCTGCAGATGCTGTCATGATCAGTGAGAGAGAGTTTGTGGTGTTATCATCTGTGTACTTTCTGTCCATTTGACTGTACTTCTTCATCCATCTTTCCTGTTTTCTACACCCTCGCCTCTCTTCTGTCACTCTTCTCTCTCTCTCTCTCTGTATGAACTCATTCTTTTTTTAACTCATTTTCCCCAGAGGAAAATTGAATGGCTCAGGTATTGCTCTCTTGTGACTCAGGAGACTTAGTGCCGGTGTTTATTGAAGTTTCAACTTCTTCTCAAATTAGGTTAGAAGAAAAAAATAAATAAAAATTATTAGATTCAATAATTCCGTTTCCAATAGAAGAATTTTGGTTCTTTAACAAATATGTTTAAATATAATAGTATAATTTAAAAAGAATATAATACAATCTACATATTATTTCTCTAAGATTTTTCTAATGACCCTCTGTAAGGCTAGTCCCGTCCAAATAATTTAAGTGTTTGAAATTGATTTGTGAATATTTTTGATTGATTCTTTAAAAGAACTGGTTCTTAAGAGTCATTCTTGTGTGAATCAATCTACACTGAATGTTTGTTTTAGAACAAAATGAATGTGGATCGAAGCTCAGATCTTATAATATATAGCATGTTCATATAGAGATCGATTGGAGAATTCGGTATCTTGGCAAAGCTGGCCACATTTTGACATGTCTAAGAACTGTGCTGAAACTTTAGAGGATGCTGAGAGATTACACAATAATAATAATAACAATAAAAATCATCGAGAGCCAGGAGAATATTCAGCCAAACTTTTCAATTTACTCTTGTTGCTTTCTAGGAGAAAGATATTAAAGCAATATTTCTGTGCTTTTTTTTGTGTTCTTCCCTCATCTGTGTTCTGTCTCTCTCTTCCCACTCTCTTCCTGTGCGTTCCTCTTTTCTCCTGCCAGCGTCTTTCAGACGTGTTGATCTATAAACAGCCTCTTTACCATTTCAAAGATGCACCTGAATATTTGGGTCTGATGAATGTCGCCCAAAGCCGCAAACCTTCTCCATGAGGCGCGCTGCTGAACAGAGCAGCGGGTTTAACTAGTGCATCATTGTGGAGCCATGTTACTCGTATCAAAACTTGAAGGTCCAGTGAAGCATATGATTTTCTTGCCACTAACAGCACCAGATTGAATTACAGAAAATGAAATGTGAGCAGTATTTACCTGACCATAATGTGCTGCCATGATGATTTTCAGTGCTAAGGTGCTTTTTTGAGTGGTTGTTTGTTGTTTTATTTCTTTTTTTCTATTTCAAACATGGTCAAATATAAAGTGAAAAGATTTAGATTTCCTATATTTGTGAGGCGATGCAATAGCATGATGATGTGGTTGTTTAAATTGTGACAGGGTTCAGTTTAATATGTGAAAGAAAATGTATTTCTCGGTCACCCGCTCTTATTGTCACAAAGCATTTAGTATTAACGATTATTTTTATTCCATTATATTTTCTGACAAACAATGTGATGAAATTTCATAAATATGTAATTTCATCTCCAGCCAGTAGCATTTAATACTTGTTCGGATATCTATAAAAATAATAACTATAGTCCACATTGTTTAAGCCGGTCTTATGTCATTATATAAGTGCGGGCTGCGGTTTTGTCATCTGACACTTTACATTAAGGTTATCTAGTAATGTGCTCAAAAACAAGAACCAAATTTGCATTTTTATGATAAATCATTCAAAATGTATAGTCTTATCTTCCACCAATATGGATCAAGGTTTTTGATGATGTCATACTGCACTACAGCTTCTCATCAGACTTTCTGTCCAGTCAAATGCTCTCTAGAATATGCAGTCTACCACCCCTCACCATTCGAATGATTAGTTTTGGTTTGAAGGACCCTTACAGGGGTCATGAACTGCCTTGTACTATTATTTGAGGTCCACTTATGAATGTGTTATCAACCTTATTTTTACATAAAAAAGCATGATCGTTTAGAAGTAATAAAGTAGTTGTGTGTTTGTCTTCATCCTTGTGGTTGCCTCTCTCTTAAACACTTCCTGAATGAATCAGTGGGCGGGGCTAAAGAGGCAGTGATGTTGAAGCAGGCGTTGATCTTCTCTGGAGGCAAGGCTTATCCACACTATTACATCATAGAGTGAATCCTTCCAAAAGCTGTTGTTTTGTCACACTGCCTTCAATATAAGTTTTTTTTTTGACTGTCGATGAATTTCTGAGACTTGCAGGATCTTTTTATACAACGACCGGTTATTGATAGGTTTGTCTCTCGCACACTCTCTCCTTCACTCCGTCTTTTGTACGCATTTTAAGATGCACAATGCAGACATTAATGTCACGCGTACACACACTTGCCCGCTTGGTTTAGATTCCGGGATATTTTATACAATTTGCGGGCATCAGGGTTCCACTATTAATATACGGGAGACTCCCTGAACTTCCGGGAGACTTTAGATGTCTGCCGTTAATGTTAACATTATGCCAAGTCACCACAAATAAAATAATGCATGGGAAATGGCTTTGGCATGTTAGTTGCAGTGCACTATGCAACAAGCCTTTGTAAACAAGCTAACGTTACACAGATAAGTAACGTTTTTATCGCTAACATAGCAGATTCATCCGAATCAGCATCAACTACATAAAGAGAATCATTTTATTTAAAGTGAATAAAATTCCCTACTTACTAGAGTTTAACAACTACTAATGAACAGAGCCACAACCACATACCTGACTTGTAGGTGTGTAGCGTAGGTGAGATGAACTGGTATAGCAGGCAGTGGGCCAAGCCACTGTGAGGAAGGGGAGGGGGAGCACCACTATTTCGAAATGCATTTTTTTCATTTGTATTTCTACTTACACAATTATTTTTTAGGTACACATGTATTTTTCAATAGACAGTGTAATTTTTTTTATGATTTTAGGACAATCCTCGGATTTGCGCCTATGGACAAAATCATTCAGTTTATTATAAGCACGTTGAGTTGCCTTTAATCGAGGTCTTTATAGCAGATTTGATTTTCAGCGATGGTTAGTATTTTTTATCATTCATCAGCTGGAAAGACATGCTGAGAATGATTCCAACCATATTATTTATTTGTGTTATCAACATAGAGTAAGTTATTTAAGTATAACTGAATTATTGTTATAGTTATTCATATTTAAATTAGTTTTTTATTATCATTTTAGTTATAGTAATATTTTTTTTGTATTTTAGTTAACATACATTAATTTATTTCTAACTCTGCATAGAATAAAAAATGCTTAGGAATTTGCTGAAAAAGGGTGCTTTAAAATGTTTTACTTTTTTAAATTATTTCAGTTGTTGTATTTTACTTTATGTGTAGGGTTTTGTTCATTTCAAGCTATTTTTATGGTTTTAGTTAACTATAACTCTGCATGAAATAAAACATATTGCTTAGAAATGAGAAAATTATGGTTATAACTGGCCTTTTATCAGAGCAATAGAAAACACAGGCAAACATTCTACTCTGTACTCCAGCCAACATCACAAAAGTCCATTCCTACTCCACCCACATAGACCTACTCCATCTGACCGTGTGTGTGTATGTGTGTGTGGACAGGTAGGTTTTTGCGAATCTATTTTTCACCTGTCTCTCACAGTCTTCAATTTCCTTTTTCTCTCCTCCATCACGATCTTTCCTCTCCTCCTCTCAGCGTTAATGGAGAAACGGACGAAACGAGCAAGATGATGAGTGATGGTTATCTGCTCCGGAGTCCCTGTGTGTGTGTGTTAATGTGTGAGAGTGTTTGTCACAATGTGTTAAAAGCGTCTCTGGCACGCTCAGGTGCGCTCGGTCCGTTCCAGCCTTGACTTTCGCCTTGAATCAGCAAGGCCTGCCATATTTTGGCAGACATTCCGCTGCAATAAAAGAAATAAATAGAAAGCACCGACACCTCAAATATTTTAAACGACAGCGGACGGCACTCATAAATTAGTGAGTCTCTTTGATTAACGGAAAAGTTCAGATGAAATCCAGTCATTCCAACCCCGCTTTAAATGCGTAAATAATGACTTGAGGTTTCCTTTTTGGGTGCGCTATCCCCCCCTGACCTCTTTCCAGACAAATCCCTGATCCCTTGGTGGAAAATCCATTCCATTTCAGCTCATTTAGTCGATTCGCTTCCCCTCTTTGCAGCGTTTTAGTGTCGTACACTAATTTAATGGCTTACTGTGGGCCGCTGCTTCATATGCGTCTGCGGGTTTATAGGATCAATTTATTTGTTATGTACATGCGCTGGCAAGATAAACGCCTCTGTGCTTCGCCAATTTTGGCGGATAAATTGCAGCCGGGGAGTGAGATGGAACGGGAGGGGCCAATCTATGGGCTTGCTGGAAAAATAAAGGATGGCTTCCATTTGTGGTGTTTGCGGTGGTCCGAGATCAGCTGTTTGTTTCCATATCCTCCCGAGCGCTGACTCAGGATCAGTCAGGATGATTTAATGGCGCCGCTCTGAGGAATGACTGAGAGCTCGGATCAGTTTTGTTTGCTTGGCAGAATGCAGTGAGGGATGGAAGAGCAGGCCCGGGATCAGATGTTAGGCTGATTTAGAGCTGAGAGGGCAGCGCTATACCTGGAAAGAGCTGTCGGTTTGCGCTCGCATTCATCTCGGTAGCTGGTGCATGCAGCCTTGGGTGTGTGTGACCTGCAAGACTTTGCGTCAGGAGCTGCAAACAGCTTTAAAACATTTCGAGACATTACCGTTTGAAAGTTTGGGTTTAGTAAGATTTGTGTTTGAAAGATGATTTTATGTTCTCCAGGGCTGCATTTATTCGATCTAAAATACAGTAAAATTTGTAATATTGTGAAATATTGTAGCAATATAAAACAGCTGATTTCTTTTTTAATATAATGTAAAATATGTTATTGCTGAGATCAAAGCTGTATTTTCTGCATCATTACTCCAGTCTGGAGTGTCACATAATCTTTATACTTTGCTACTTTGCTGCTCAAGAAACATTTCTGATCATTATCAATGTTGAAAACTGTTGTGCTGCTTCTACTGTTTTTTGTTGAAACAGTGATGCATTTTTTCCTGCAGGATTCAGGTTCAAAAGAGCAGCATTTATTTGAAATAGAACCTGTATGTTGTTATTAATTTCTTTATTGTCAATGGAATGCATCCTTATTGAGTAAAAACTAAATAAAAATGCCAAATTGTTGAGTGACAGTGTAGTTAGACATGCAAAAATAACCATTTGACATGAGTGCCATGAAATTAGCATAAATACCTACTCTAGCAACTAAAATATCAATGTCACACTCTGTTCCTATCCTTGTCTCGTGCTCCCCCGTGTCTTTGTATATTTTGGTTTAGTCCTGTCTGTTTGGTTTCACCCAATTCAGTTGATCGTGTACACCTGTCTTTTTCCAGCTGCCCTCACTTTGTATCATTAGTTTCTCTGTATTTAAGCCCTGTGTTTTTTAGTGCAAGTTAGTCTGTATTAACGTTTCATGCGTGTAGTTCAGCTCTGCGTAGCTTGTAGCATATTCCTAGTTTTCTTGTTTTTGTCTGTTCAATAAATGTTACATTTGATTGGACTTCAGCCTCCCGAGTTCTCCGTGTTCATGAGGAAGCGCGAGCTTTACGAGCTGTCTGTGTGACAATCAATGCATTTTTTATGTATAGATTATTTTTTTTTTTTTTTCAAAATTTTAGTCTAGTTAATATTTTATTAACATTTATACATTTGTCAGTAGTTGCAATTAAGCTGGGTGATTGCATCTTAAAGACTGACATGTAACGGTGATACGCAATTCTTAAAAAGCCTCACTTTGTTCAGTTTGCATGCTATTTTTGAAATGCTTTTCTTTAGCCTAAGGTCAATAAAATTGCATTTACATTTGTTCATTTGACTTAAACAAGACAAGTGATCAAAGGTGCATGTGCAGGAGAAATAGAGTTTAATGTAGATTTAATATATGTTAAAAAGAAATAAGAATGATTTTTTTTAATTCCAAAATATTTACGGCATTTACAGTAAACTTACATTATTTAATAGAATTCAAGTCCCTGTCACCAGCATAGTTTTCTTCCTTAAAAATAGGAAAACCGAATCAAAGTCAAACCCTTTATATTTATCATTAAATTCTGTGTGATTTGTTGCTGTCGCATGAGCTATAGAAGTATGTGCGTCAATTCTAAAATAAGATAATTTAAAGTAAAAAAGCTTAGCTAAAGATTATGGTTTGTTTGCAAAACAGGACTAAAATTTAAATATCTGGCTGAAAATCCATTAATATTTTAGAAAGAAGATATTTAGATTTCCTTTCAGGCCATTTTTGCATATGCAGTTGGCAGATTCTTATTATTATAAATTTTGTTTTCCCAGATAAAAAATGCTACATTTAAATGTTTTGCTCGTTTCAACATATTTCTGAGCAGGTTGAGCCTCGTGCGAGAGACGCAAGAGTGATTCTCTTCATCCTCCCGTCTGTCTGTTGTCTGTTATCATCCCTTTCCTTGTATCATTTCATCCGTCGAGAGCGGCACAATCGCTTCTGCTGCTTTGTTGAGGAACGCCTCTAAAAGCAAAACAGAGTTGTGTCAGGAAAAATACTGCTCGCTTCGAGGAAATGCCACGTCTCACAGGTAACAGCCTTTCAGCACAATCTCAGGCCCAGATGTCTTCCCCCAAGGTGTTTTTCAGCTCTTATACGAGCATGTGCTTTATTAGTCTGTCATTTCCATCCCAGACTCCAAATCTGCATTCGGAATCCAGAGAGCTTGAGACATTTTAGTGCAGTCATAAAAACAAGCACATTTTGATGAGGAAAAGTCACCTCATGCACTAATTCACGATGTGTAACTGTTACAGCTGTAAATTGAGAAGGTTAATGCTATACTTCCAGTTTATGGAAGTCATTTTTGTAGTTTGCAGGACTGTTGCTTGAATTCATAATATGAGAAAGCTTGTTGATTCTAGGATGTTCTTTACAGTTGCTAGGGTGTTATGAGTGGTTGCTAGGTAGTTAGAAAATAAATTTTTCACCATGAAGTAGAAAAAATTAATTCTACTGCAATAATCTTTGTTTTATGTACACCAGTTCAAAAAGCACAAAATTACACAAAATTAATGCATTTAATCTTACTTATTTTTGCGAGTTTCGGCGGACCGATTATACTGGAGCACCAACTAGCATTTCTAATGTTTTGAATGCACTTGAAGCAGGGCTTTCACCTTGAGACACACGCATTTCAGCCAGTTCACATGCTCTCACGCTGAAAACACCATGTATTTGTCACGCTGAAAAGATAATTATAACTTGTATATACAATTATTATACGAAGCTCAAGCATACGATGTGCCAGCTTGCCAGCACGTTCATTTCTAGGCAACAGAATTTGAAAGAGCAATAATGATGAATGCAAAAGGTAATTCATTCAGTATTTATTTATGTGTTTTACTTAATTTTATGATTCCTGGACAAAATCAGCTGCCTGTGATTGAAGATAGTGGGAGCTGCGGCTGGGAAATATTGCCAAATTTGTACTAAATTATTTCTAGTTTCAGATTCTGCAATCTTACTCTATGTGTACAGTATAAATGTACATTAAGTTTGCTCAGTTCGGGAGTTCAAGAGTTCAAGAGTCCGGTTGACTCTTTTGGCACCAAATTCATCTGTTTATTTTTTTTTACATTTGTATTTTTTTTAATGTATAAAGCTATTTATTTCATTTGGATGAATTTGTCTCTTTTATCAGATTTACCAATTGTTATAATTAATAATTGTGCTGATCATTTATGAACAATACGTAAAATTACACTGCTAGCAATAACTTCAGAGAATTGGGTGGGCCAGAGGGGCTGCTGTGCTAATATTTTGTGGCAGATCAAATCTCTCTCCAAACTTTTGATCAAATTTGAGAGCCCTGTTGAAGTATTGTGTTTTACTTAAAAAAAAAAAAAAAAAACAGTTTACAGAATGTCTACCTGAATTTCTGAAATGTAGGCTACTATATTTCTAAATATCCTATTTCTACACTTAATGGCAATATTGCACTGGGGCCTATTTCAGAAAGGAGGTTCAAACAACTCGGAGTTTAAACTTAAACTCTGAGTTGATCAACCCCTGGGTTATGTATATAACCCCAGTTCCTTAAAGGAACGAGACACTGCGTCACCATGGCAACTTTTTTAAAAAGAGGTTGGCATTTTTGTCTCCAGCTGAACTTGATGTGCTCATGCAAAGTTACAGCAAATATGAGAACATATTTAAGTATAATAAAAAAAAGTAATGTAATGTGTGACGTTTATTGACTTTTTCACAATCTAGTTACAGTACATGTCCCTTTTGTCAGTGAGCTAATTATTTAAAGCTAATATTAATATTATTTAAGCTAATATTGTTTTTTTTTGCAGTAATATCAAAGGTAAAACTTAAAACTATGTTATTGAATCTAGTCAAGTCAAGTCAAGTCACTTTTATTTATATAGCGCTTTTAACAATACAGATCAGGGGCGATTCTAGGTTCAGAGCTTTGGGGGTGCTGAGCACCCAGAGAGCTGCCCAGATACACTTTACTCGTCAC
>JAUCMT010000048.1:19542082-19552916 GCA_032357475.1 Enteromius thamalakanensis
CAGATAGTTTATGTTTACATACAGCTACATGACACACTGCATGAACAATAATTTTTGAAAAAGCATAATAGGGGCACAGTGTACTTTTAAATGCAAGTCTTATGTGACCTCGCACACGAGCCACTTCCGTTATCAATCACCAATCGAAAAAACAGCTGAATAACATAAATTAACATAATCTTTACCATAACATTACACCTGTCTTTGTCGCGTTTTTCTTCCTCTTTTCTTTTTTTCCTCCCCTGGGCACCAGACAGTTTGGAACATTTTGACATGCTGAACTTGACGTTGATTCATCAAAAGACGAGCACCATGTACATTAAAGTCTGATTAATCAGGGGAGGGTGAAGGGGCGTCTTAGGCAAGTAGGCTATATTATTATTGATATTAATGCAACTACTACTTAGAAGGCTTTGCTATGCAGTTAAATTAATGTGGGCATATTCCTTTCTGAAGTCATTATACCAACTAGTTTTATGTGAAAGTGACACTTTTTTTCTTCCTCCGTTTCTGGCGCCCCCTGGATGTACAGCGCCCTTAGCCTATACTGCCTATGCCACGGGCCGGCCCTGTGTTCATTTCTATATTTTGCATATCATACACTAGATGAAAATGACAGCTAGTCAAGAAAATCAATTAATCAGTTTACGGTCTAAACAATAAACTGACTAGTTGGAAGCAATGCATGATTAGACTAGCTCAGGGGTGACCAGAAAACAACTTATGATTAATAGCAACTATTGTTTTTTATTTCTTTTAATTATAGCACCCTGTTATTGGTTTAAAAAGCAAATCCATAAAAATAAATATTACATCTATAAAGTTTTGTAAATGTAACTGATTAGACATGCTTAATAAAATGTTATTAAGCTGTTTAAACAAAATTCAATGTTGTTATAAAATAAATTGTCTAAGTTTTATAATTTAAAATAATCATGCATGCTTTTTTTGGTTAGTACTGTAAAAGCTTATTAATCCATGCATTCCAAAATTTATTCAACACTAGTGTCAACTCACTAATCAACTAGTTTTGCCATCTTGACACATCACTAAATATGTAACGATTCATAACTGAAATCCAGAAAACTACACTTGCCATTGTAACGTGTGTGTGTGTGTGTGTGTGTGTGTTATGCTGATGTGTAATCTGTCTGTAAATAAATGTGGCTGAGGTTTATTCCAGGGTTGTTGTTGTTGCCCTGAGGTGCGTCTTTAGCTGTCAGAGCTGTCGTTCTCAGTGAGCGATGGTAGAAATTCTCTAATTCCAGTTATTGGTGACTCAGACATCAGCAGTGTGTGGGCCGAACATGAGCGACACACACACACACACAGATTGTGATGCAGGTTGTCCATCTACTCGTGAGAAAGTTGTGATGTGTGCAGTGCTGAGAGACAGCAGCACAAGCTCCAGTTAAACAATCAGCCTAATTACTGCTCAAATCAGAAGAAATCCATCACGGTTTGAGAGATGTTTGATTCAGGAGAAGTAGGTGTTACAAAACAGAATGGTTTATTACATTTTAATAAAAGATTAGGAAGACCCTTCAATAAAATAATGATGGATCATCCATAATAACACCAGAAGCATGTATTAAGAATATTAAAATATTAAAAGTATTTAAAATCATATTATAGTATTATTATTGTTGTTGCTACTATTATTAAATCAAATATTAAAATAAGAATGTATTGTAATATGACACTGTAAAATCTTTCTTTTAAAAAATGTATTTTAGAAAAAGAATAAATTTACAGTGCAGCTGTAAAACTACAATAGTAATAGTAATTAAAAAATGTTAAACGATTAATTAAAGTGCATCACAAGTTTTGAAAGACAAAAATGTTTGGAAATGATCCAAACTGAGAGCTCTTGCACATACAGTATGGAGTTTTTGTAGCATAAATATATTTCATGAAATCCTACTAAACCATATTTTGGCTTTATTTCAGTTAATCATGCAGCCTTAGGAGTCAGTTTTCAGTAATAAGCGACTGATCTTCTGAGTTTGTGTGCTGTAGAACATTATGTTTGTGGTCCGTCAGCAGGTCAGAGGAAGCTGGGTTTGGTGATGCTGCAGTGACTGGTTGACATTCTGCCGCGCTGCGTCTCTCAGTAGAAACACCTCAGATAAGACTGTCATCGGTATGCACTCTGCGTGCCGCGTAACCTTAGATACGCCATCACCTTCACTAGCGAGTGAGTGTGAGAGAATTACAGCAGAAAACTGCTGCCGTTTAAAGTAACGCTGTTAGACGGCTGTTTATTTGAATGCTAACAGGTTTATTTGACCGTCTGGTTGAGACAGACAGTTGAAGTAGGCATACAGTTCATTTTTGTTTTTTAGGCACAACTTTTTGTGTGTCTGTACTGAGTATTTACTTTTCTATCAAACACACACCTAATCAGCTTTTGGCTGCTATCACATTTTTATATAGTGAGTATTGCTGAAGCTGTTTATTAGCATTTATTGCTTTAGAACTAAGGTCCAAGTGTTTTTAATGAAATCATTAGTTTAATTTTTAAACATAAAATTGGCCTTTTAAATGAAAACCCTAAAGAAACATAACTATAAATATTTCTAATTATAAATCAATATGAGTACAGTTTTAGAGATACTGTAATTGCTGTGGTTGTGATTAGCAAGGCTATTTTTATGTGGTATTGTTAGTCAATCAAACAAAATGTAAAAAAAATACTGTTGCAATAATTCACTCTAAAATAAAAATAGTATTATTTATTATTTAAAATAAGTAAAATTATGTAATTATAATCTATTGTACAGTACAAAATGGCAATGCTAATTTAAATTATATTAAACCATCAAAAAAAATTGAAAAAAGTATATATTAAAAAAGTAAAAATTATTCAATTAAAATAAATAGTGTGTGTGAGAGAGAGAAAAATTGTTATTAGTATTACTGTTATATTTATTTAATTGTTTTTATTATTAATATTACTACACAAATATCAACGTATGCATTATTAATATTATAATACAAGTAAAAAGTACTTACAAAATAATTATGTATTTAATAAAAAGTAATTAACTACATTAACTATAAAATGACAATAAGAGTTCATTTTGAACTATATACACAGTTGTTCTCATGCAGTCAGCAGGGGATACTGGGATACTTTTGTGTCAGTTAGTGTGTCGAAGAACACAAGAGTTGCATTTGTGCTGTGAATCTGTTGATTTTCCAGTGCATTCAGAACAAATATTCTGTGTAATATTTACACACTCTTTATAAGATCAGGTTAACACAAGCGGTATATACAGTAGCTTATGTCTCTTCTTTGCGTTAACGATACCGTTGTGTTTAGTATTGTCTTGCAGAAGAGTGCTCTCAGTGGTCTGTGAATGTGAGACTCACGGCCGCTCTAGAGGGAGATGATTGGTTAAACTGCCAGACTCTTCACCTCCTCTTTGCATGACGGTCTCCTCTAATGACTCGTGGAGGATGTTCTCCGGCGCGTGGCTCGTTAGCTGTGGGTTAGAAACCTGTCCAGAAACACTGCAGGAATCTGGAGGGAGACTGAAGTGAGTGTGTGTGCATGTGACTTCAGTCAAAAGGAGTTTGGCAAAATTTCTCATTGTGACTTATCCAACTTTTAAACGACAGTAGGGGTGGGTGACATGGCCAAACATATTCTCACAATATATATATATTTTTTACATATCATTCAGCATCAATTTTCATTTACTGTTAACCAGGCTGGATATGCTTTCCACATGTATGTTAGACCTTGAGACTGCATGTAAACATAACTAAACTCCTCAGAGTCAGCAATTTTTTAATTGAATTTCACCTCCAGAAGAAGTGAAATTTATTAATGAATCTTTGCACATCACCTTTCCTAATAATGTGCTAGTTAGTACATTTCAAAACAAATGCAGCTAAAGTTAATGGCTCAGAAGAGAGGGGCGGGGTCAGAAGAGCTCATTTTCATTTAAAGTGACATGCAGTAAAAAGGCTTGCTGTAGACAGAGCTATTTTTGACAGGGTCAAAACTGTGTTGTTTTACACTACCACTGAGACATTTGAACCAAACTATGTTACAGACCTTTTCGTGAATACCCTTAAGAATCATATCAACCTGTGGAAAAAGGGCATCCAATGACCCCATTAAAATAAAATAAAATTAAAATGTCACAAAAACATTTTTTTTTTGTCAAATAGGATTCTGCTAAACTCAACTGTGTACATAATTTTTTTAAGAATTTGAGACTTACATTTTAGTATACAATAGTACTATATTTTTCATAGTTTAATAAAGTTAAACCAATGTGAAGTGTGAAGTTACATCTACACTAAGTTTTAAAGAGACATTAGTAAAAACTGCTTGTATTATAAGCAAATTGTAAAAAAAAAAGGTCACAAAAAGTAAAAGCAACTCAATCATGTTTTCGCTGCAAGAAACCTTGTGTAACAGAAATGAATTTCAGTAAGATAAAATGCTACACGAGAGGAGAAAATGGCTTTTTAAAGCAGTAGGTGTTCTGAAGACAAACTCCAGGCTACAGAAGTGCTTGTTCTCGCCTACACACTCACTCGGATAATTAAGAAATATCAGCTTAACATACCACTGAACACTCAAATTCAGCCGGCCACTTACTGACAGCCTGTGCTCCCACACATGTAGTTAGTATTCACACGCATCTCAACACGCTAACTGAAGACACTCTGAGGTCTGATGCAACATGAGCACGTTGCTGCTGACTGACAGCATGCTGATGACAGGTGAAGTGTGTGGAGCCCAGGTGGGCTGAAAGAGCACTGGAATTTTACAGAAGTGCAATTTTTAAGATTTGTATTATATGACGATAGTAATGAACATAGCTGCAAGTAGGAATTACTTGGGTTCAAGCACTTTATGACATGGATGCTGTTGAGGTCTAGGCCATCCCGAATGCCATCCATGGCTGACGCTAAAAAACATAAATCATTATAACATGGCTTGTTTAGAATAATACTGAATCAAATGTAAAGTTGGCAGTTGAACAGCTGAACCCAAGCCTCCAAAACATCACTTCAGAACTAGTAATAAAAGAACACTGAGTTGCTTCATTAAAAGCTTATTGTATTACTGGATATAAAGCTCGCTGTATTAGCCTATATAGTAGGTTATAAGTAGGTTAAGGAGTTATTAAGATAATAACACTCATAATATATATAAAAATATATATACATATATGATGTTTTATATATATTTATTTATATATATTTTTTTTTTTTTCCATTGAATTTCCAACAATAATACGTATTTTGCAATATTTTGTTTTCATGATACAAGCTTTTGGTCTTACCGCCCACTTCCTGTGGAGAGGAAGCCTGGAGGTGTTGAGTCTCCATCAGATGTGTGTGTGTGTGTGTGTAGATTTTGCAGAAACCAACAAAGAGGAAAGACCAGGAGCCCTACTAACACAGTTTCTGTCAGCCTCACACTTGAAGCATCTCACAATCTGCAGGCAAGATGTGCGCATGTAAACAAGGTTATGGGTATGTGTATGTGTGTGTGTGTGTGTGTGTGTGGGTGTGTCTGTGTGTGTGTGTGTGTGTGTGTGTGTGAAGGGCAAGAGGACAAACAGACGCCCACTCTATCTTTCTTCTTTTTCCTACATGTCTCTTGGTTCACCTTTCGGAGTATCAAACTAAAAGCAGTGGTACTACAAACACCTGACGCTACAGATTGAAATAATTAATCAAAGCATAAAGCGTTAAATCTCATTTGATCAATAAACTGTTAACCGAATCATTCTCCAAAAATGTACCACATTGAATATGCGGTTTTGTAGGGCTGGGTGGTTAATGATCATACGGAGATCACAATTTGCTCAGTCACTTCAGCAGCTTCACAAGGTTTCATTTGAGAAAGAAATATATCACTCTGAAGAGCGAAGAATAAGCAAAGTTCTTTTTATTTGCTGGGCTGTTAATGTTTGTGAAACAATTTTGCTGTTTAGTTTCAATACAGAGTCTTCAGACGGGCTTTGTGTAAAAGTGTGTCTATATTTAAATATTAAATTGATATTGGGAAATATTTTTACATTGAGGCCATCCAAGATGTAGATGAATTTGTTTCTTCATCAGATTTATCATCCCATCAGAGTCTCATCAATGGATGCTCTGCAGTGAATGGGTGCCGTCAGAATGAGAGTCCAAACAGCTGATAAGAGACATCACAATAATCCACACCACCCCAGTCCATCAGTTAATGCGTTGAGAAGACAAAAGCTGTGTTTATAAGAAACAAATCCATCAGACTTAACCTAAAAACCTTTGCTTCCAGCTGAAATACTGCGGAGGACCCATTGGTATCAAGTGACGTAAAGCTATATTTCTCCAAATCTGATGAACAATCATCTCGGATGGCTCGTGGGTTAGTAAATTATGACTACATTTAAATTTTAGTTTGTACTATTCCATTAACTGTTATTATACTGTTATTTTTTTCAAATGAGATTTCCATTACATCTTTAAATACTCCTCCATCAGATAAACAGAGGAAAATCAACAGGACTGCATCAATCACTGTTGCTGAGGGACTGTAAAGTGTGTGTGTGAGGTCTTGTCAAACTGTGCAGAGGTTCTGATATAAATAGACATCATCAATCACGAGGGTGTGCGTGATGTGGGCGGAGAAGTGTGCAGTAACATGTCTCTGTCAGTCAAACCTGTCACGCAGATGTCTGATGAATGCACAGCGGTGTATCATTAGAGACATCACACACGCCGTGCGTTCATTCCCTTTAAAGAAACCCTGAATTGAGCTGCTACTCTGAATTCATGCCTGCAGGACACGTGCAATCGGAACCATTCAACTTATAAATAATTAACCAATGAATCACATAGCTTTAAATAGTTCAGCCAAAAATGAACATTTGCTGAAAATGTCCTCCCCTGAGGTCATCCAAGATTAGGAGGAGTTTGTTTCTTGTAGCATTCCTCTGCAGTGAATGGGTGCGGTCAGAATGAGAGTCCGAACAGCTGAAAACATCACAAAAATCCAGCACTCCAGTCCATCAGTTAAATCGTTGTGATGTTTTTAACTATTAGCTGCCGCGTATAGTCAAAATATGATTCCATAATCCATAATGAGGCTGTTGATAAAGTCCATCTCCTGTTGTCCCCTCACATCAGAATCCACCCACATATTTGTTTAGAGCCGTTTTGGACAATTTTTGGATGTAAAATCATATCTGTCCTGGAATATGGCCTCTCAGGAGGGTTTATAAAGAGTTTAATTCCTTGAAGTGAAATCGCATAAGCAGCACTTTTCGCTCGAACAGCCTCATTGTTCTTCATCGGCGTGATTTCTCAATCTGCCTTGGTTTTATGTGTGACCCCTCCAGTCGCCCTCATGGGCAGCCTTCCAGAAAACTCCAATAACATTTGGGGAGCACTAAAGGCACTCTTTTTGTTATTAGATGTTTCTCCAGGGAGGAAGCAGCGTTCGTGGGTAATTCTGTTGAAGCCGCCTCATTTTACGTAGAGTTGGCTTATTTTGGGGGTGGAGTAAATTGTATTTCGGCGACGGATGAGTTTCATTATGAGGTTCTGCTGGTTTTGTCGCTGTTTGTTTTTAACAGCCTCTGACAAAACAGGATCTGTCTTTCTCTTGTTTTTTTGTAATAGCATTTGATTTGGTCACTGTTTGTGTCCGGGAGCAGGAGCTTTATGAGAATCTGTTGTATCTGTTTACTGTCCTGTGTTTTCACATTTAGAGTCTATTGCAGTAAATTAGACTGCATTGTAAAAACGAATAGCTAAAGCCGTGGTCATTGTTGTAATATTCAATCTCACACTCTGCTGCATCTATACCATTCAATATATTGACAGCAGATGAACTTTCAGTATATTTCACCATGAAATTTGGCCCATGTGCATTCACATCTTCCTACAGAAATCAGAAACAAGAAACATTAGTTTATTCACTGCAAATTATATTTCAAGATTCAAAAGTAGGGCTGAAGAATTTGAGATTGCAAAAAAACACTTATTAAATAAAACTCTGATTAAATAAATAAACATTTATTTTTAAGAAATAAAGAAATAGAATGTGATTGTGCAAATAACACTTCTCTATGAAAAAAGTAATCATAGCGATATCTTTTTGTTATTTTTTTAATTAAATATTACTACCTTCACTATTTTAATAATTCTATTTCACTGTAAATAAAACTAAAATGTATTTCTTAATTTTTTTCATTTTCTTATTTGTTGGCTACAGGTTTATACACACTTCTCATTACACGTCTAGTGAGATGCTGTACAAGCAGCAAATATATCAAATTACATTAATCGATAAATCAAAGCGATTGAGATTGGACAATCAGACTAAATCACGACAGCAGTGCTTTCTAATGCTAAATTATCCATTGTTACTTTTTGAGGAGAAGAAAAAAAACTATGTAACCTGGTTTTTACAACATTACAAAATATAAATATTTGTTCGAAATATAAATATATCAAGTAATAAAAAAGGTGATGATATAAAATAATAATAATAAACAAAGGAAATTCTAAAAATTTATAATTTGCTTTAGCGCTCTCTGAGAGCAAACAAATGAATAATTCAGACAGGAGAAGAGTAGCAGCGGTGTGAGTGTCTCTCCTGTCATCAGCTGAGGAAAGCCTCTCGCCGATGAGGAAGCTCTGTGTGTGACACCGAGAGATGCATCAGAGAGACGGGTCAGAGGTCACAGATGAGTGAAGCCCACCGCAGACGAAGGGAATAGTAATCAACACCACTATGTACAGTGGTATAGAAAGTACAGCCGCTTCAGGTTTAATGTGTAAAGAACAAGATGTCACCTGGATCTGTTGATTATTTATGATAAGCACAGGATTATATATAATGAAAAGTATATACATTTGCATATTTATGTAATATTGTTGGACATAAATGTATTAAAACACAATTTGAAAAAAAGAATTAATTAACGACTGTTGAACATAAAATTGTTTAAATTAAAAGAAATAAACACTTGAAATATATCAGTCTGTGTGGAATGAATGTATGCATTATACAAGCTTCACTTCTTAAATAAATCAACTTTTTGAAGACATTCTAATTATATGACCTCATGTGACCTGTGCTCAGCTTTTGTAAGTGTTGCAGTCAGTGTGAGGATTTGGACAGGTCAAGTCCATCTTCTGAGGGTATTACGGTCAAATCACAAGACTGTTTAAGAGGATTATGAGTGGAAATAGGGGTCTCTGTCTCTGTCTTCATAACACATCCGAGAATAAGATTATGTCTTCATACTTAAAGTCTGTTACTATGACACACTCTGCGCAAAACAATGTGTGAAAGTGCTGAAGTTCTTTGCTATTGCATACATTTATCCCGTCATTACTGACCTTAAGAAAGAGAGCATGTGCTCGGGCAGGCATTTAGTAGATGAGTTTGTTAAATGCTGAAGGAGATTTCATACTTGACTACACCCTTTGTTTCTATTGCACCTGTAACAAGTAACCTCCCTCCCCTGATCTCAAAAAGAGGTGCTCTAGAGATCATGGCATTTAGCCTCCTTCGTAGAGCACCCGCATCCCATGCTGGAGACCTGGGTTTGAGACCTGCTCAGTTGTGGTGGAAGAGGACTCAGGGGGGTTACATTGGTGCCGTGACTCGGATGGGAGTGAGGTTTAGGGGGGTGAGTGTTCGAAGGCCAGCAAGTAAGTGCTGTGGAGGTAAACCTCCCTCTGATCTCAAAACGAGGTGCTCCAGCGACTGACACTAGAGGTCATGGCCTTTAGCCTCCTTGGTAGAGCGCCCGCCTCCCATGCTGGAGACCCGCTCGAAGCGAGGACGAGTTGTGGTGGAAGCGGACCCAGGGGGGCTTACACGCCGCATGCAGTATGAACTGAAACAATCATGCAAATACAAGCAGTCTTAAATTACAGCTTGTACCTTGACTTCTGAAGCCGTTTGTCAGTGTCATGTTGTTGAGTGTTTTTCAGCTGAAGCTCACTTGCTTTAAAGAGTAAACAAAAACTTGATTGGCTCCTTCACCTGTATAATATACTGTATTATACACAAGGACTGTGTCATTTCATTGCGAAGTCTTTGATTTGAGTGATTCATTAGAGATTGAGTCACAGCAGAGGCAGTATTTCTCTGAGATGGGCCACTTGTATTAACATGAACCTGACATTCTTCTCAGATGCCTCTCAGATACAAGAGCCAGTTACAGAAAGGTTCATGTTTGGTCTTTATGATTGTAAGAAACTGCCATGAAGTGGGTAATGTTACTCTCAGCTTTTGCTCTGCTGCCTGAAGTGTACAGTTGTTTGTACTGCTTGAGGTCAAGAAGCAATGTTTCTGATACTGGCATCCAAACTGAACCCAAAATCAAATCCATTAAAGAAAAGTTTACTTGAAATAAAATGAAAAACTAACAAGGAAATATATATATGAAAAATGTATTTGCAAAAATCATGTTTTTTAATTTTTTTATTATGTTATGTTTTTAATTAGTTTTATTCAAAGTGTCACAACCAATTCGTATTTATGTATATAGGAGGTGGCTAATTTGTGCTAATTCATATGACTCCACTTGTATGATTTGTCTAAAAGCTCAGGATGGGTTGGCTTAGGGACAGGGTTAGGTGTAGGTCATTTGTGCAAATTCATATGAATTGACAAATCATAAAATACGTTTTGCAAAAATCATATGAAACCATACAAGTGAGGAATTACAAGTGCAAATTATATGAAATACATTCTATGAAAAATGGTTGAAGTAATATTTCGCAGCTCTTGAAAAATGTTGCATATTTTTAAATATTTCAGAAAATAAAAGTTTCAGAAAAAATGTAAAAGCAGACT
>JAUCMT010000048.1:19618471-19630823 GCA_032357475.1 Enteromius thamalakanensis
TATATATATACTGTATATGGTAGGCCTATATGTGGTGGTGGGCTGGCTGGACCATAAAATGCCAGGGCCGATTTTTCATCCCAGTCCAGCCCTGCTCACCGACCACTTTATTAGGTACACCTTGCTAGTACCGGGTTGGACCCCCCTTTGCCTTCAGAACTGCCTTAATTCTTTGGTGGCATAGATTCAACAAAGTACTGGAAACATTCCTCAGAGATATTGGTACATGATAGCATCACGCTGTTGCTGCAGATTTCTTGGCTGCACATCCATGATGCAAATCTCCTGTTCCACCCCATTCCAAAGGTGCTCTATTGGATTAAGATCTGGAGACTATGGAGGCCATTTGAGTTCTGTGAACTCAAGAAAGTTCAGTTATGTTCAAGAAAACAGTCTGAGATGATTCGAGCATTATGACATGGTGCGTTATCCTGCTGGAAGTAGCCATCAGAGAATGGGTATACTGTGGTCATAAAGAGATGGACATGGTCGGCAACAATACTCAGGTAGGCTGGGGCGATGATCAATTAGTAAGGGGCCTAAAGTGTGCCAAGAAAATGTCCCACACATCATTACACCACCACCAACTCCTGAACGGTTTCCAATTTCGGTGAGTCTGTGCGAATTGTAGCCTTAGTTTTCTGTTCTTAGCTGACAGGAGTGGCAAGTGGTGTAGTCTACTGCTGCTGTAGCTCATCTGCCTCAAGGTTCGATGTGTTGTGTGTTCAGAGATGTTCTCCTGCTTACCTTGATAGCAACGAGTGGTTATTTGAGTTACTGTTGCCTTTCTAACAGCTCGAAACCACTCTTCATTCTCCTCTGACCTCCTCTGGCATCAACAAAGCATTTTCGCCCTCAGAACTGCTGCTCACTCTGTAGACCATCCTCTGTAAACACTAGATATGGTTGTGCGTGACAATCCCAGAAGATCAGCAGTTTCTGAAATACAATGAAATACCATGTCAACGTGCCTAAATGCATGAGTTGCCACCATGTGATTGGCTGATCAGTAATTTGTGTCAACAAGCAATTTGACAGGTGTGCCTAATAAAGTGGACTGTGAGTGTATATGGTTACAGTAAAAATTCTTTAAAACAACCTGAACTCACAGAATTGCGGGAAATAACCACATATTCTTAATGCATAATTCCGTGTTAGTATCACGTAATCATCGAAAGTTCTGTGATGAGCTCATGTAAAAGATTCAAATATTGGGTTATGATATTGCCATTATTGCATATGTATTTGTGGTGTGATTTTTCGCTGTAAAGTTCACAACAGTTTTATTAATATTACTTTATTTATACATTTATTAGCATGTAACCCAACACCTGCCCCTAAACCTACCATCCGTTAATAAAACACAAGATAGACCAGCAGCTACAACTACCAATATTATTTATTAAAAGTTTATTAATATTCTAATTCTTCCGAAGCAAATGGATTGATCCCCATCTCTCCGTCTGCCGTGACTCATCTGTGCTGCAGCTGCTGCCTTGCACAAATTTAAAAAATGCCTGCAGGAGAATCCTAACGTCAGCCTTGGTTAAAAAAATATTTTTGCTCTCGTGTGTCTCTTGACCAATCGAGTCATGCTGTTGTGAAATGTTATTGGCTGTTGTTTGTCTGGTGATCGATTTGTCATTCTACAGGATGAGAGTGTCTTTTGAATAAGAGTCAACGCGTTTACGGAGGATAATTTTCTGCGATTAAAACTTTGTGATTTACTCTCTTCTTCATATAAAGACATCATACGGCTTCAGAAGGACTCGAAATGCAACTTGTAATTCTTTTTACTGCTTATGGTCAGTTTTTGCAATAAATACCTGTGACTGCGCTTGTATTGTCTGTGTGTGTTTTATATTGTTCAGAAGTGGCTAGGTTTATGGTAAAGGTGGGGCTAGGTGCTACAATGAAAGTATATATTTTATTTCAAACGAATCCGGTTATCTGTGGGTGGATCACAGCTGATGCCTGTCACTGTCTTACATTGTAATCTTTTCCGTAGTAGCATCTTATATATATATATATATATGTATTAAAGAGTTGCTCTGAATGGTTTTTAACACATGTGTGCCTCCGCTTGTCTTTTGAATTATGTTTATGGCTCAGGGGATGTTTTTACAGGAAGAACGCACCACTTTTTGCAGCTTAGCTGGAATAAATTATAACACTCTGTCTAGATCCTCCGGCTGAAGCCCCATTAATCTTAGCCGGGGTGACGCGTGAAGCCACGGGCCCTTCCACGAGATTATTTGCAATTACCAACAGGTCATGATGCTCTTCTGCTTCCAGCGGTGACTGTTAACATCAGGCATATACTGACACCTGCTGGATGATATGGAAAATACAGGCTGAAGAAATATTACATTTATCTTGTCTTTATCTAGCTAACAGCTATCTATCTTTCTGTCTGTTTATCTGTCTATCTAGAAACTTCTACAGATGGAAATATATTTATTCTGCGTCATATAGTGTCATAGTTTTCCATGTTTTCATTATGTTTAAACTGAACATGACAGTTTTCATATTGACACATTGTCACTGTGTGTGTGTGTGTGTGTGTGTTGGGATATTCACTCACACAAGCGTCTATTAATTATTGATCTGAGCGTGCTGCTCTCTTGTGACGGCACGCTTCACTCTAAAGCACACTGCAGCAGAGCAGTAGAGGACAGGACAGACCAGAGAGGTGTTTTACTGGAGAAACGGGTTAGAAACTGGGGCAAAAAAGACAGAAATGTCCTCCAGAGAGCAGATGGGCCAGAGCAAGGCTAGTGCACTTTAATTTTCAGCTTACAGTCTTAAAGTAGAAAAGGTTCATATATATATTTATATGTATGTTTTAGCTTTTTGGTTTATCCCCTTTGGCCATTATTCCCTTCAATCCTGATTTTATCAGCAAGACCTGAAAAAGAGAAGAGATACTCTGCCTATAATCATTTACAAAACACACACTGATGTGCTTTTTATCCTCTGTTTCTTCCAAAGATACAAAGACAAGCAATTATTACTTTTTGAAGGCCATTCACTTTATTTTACAGAAATTGTGTTTCATATAGAAAAAAATATATATATTAATAAATATAAAAAGGTATAAATACAACATTTCATATGAAAGATGATTCAGTAATTTTGTTGTAGCCATTCACATCTCTTTATACTTCAGACTAACGACAGCGGTATTAAGAAACATTTGGATACTGTCAATGTCTAATATCAGTGCATTAATGTACATTTATTTATTCATTTATCAGTTGTTTGGTGATTTTAAGAATTTCCCTAAAGAATCAGTGCAAAGCAAAATACATTTTAATATTTTATTTGATAGAAATGACATTCAGACACGTTAAAGTCTGTCTTAAGTATCCAAAAACTTTTTGGGCTTACTTTATTATGTAAAAAAGAATGGAAGCAGCCAGATCTGTTCTCGTTCAGAGCAAGTTTTGGTGTTTGATAAACCTGTAAAACCTCAACCTTGGATCTTCTCAAAGGTTTCATCTCATCTGATCTGAAAAGCAAGCACAAAAGCAGTGGAGGAGAAAGCAGAAGGAGAAAAAGGACAGATGAAGAAAGGCTTTTAAGAAGAGGAGAGCAGAGTGTGCAGAAATGCACCGGCACAGCAGGGACACACAGGGGCCTCAGGGGGCCCCACTGAAGGGCTCTTAACATGCAGCAGGCTTATTTATGAATGCAGAACAACCTTATCATGGCCCACAGGTCATGTGAAGAGTGTGTGTGCATATTTATCTGCTGTGTGTGTATATATATATAGTATATATAGTTTGTTCAGAAATATTCGAAACAAACCAGAAATGCTCTTTTATATATATTTATAAAATGCATTACATTTTTGTAATGTCCTAGTGTGTTTGTGTGAGTTTTGCATTTTGTAAACTAATACTGTAATACTCTTTCATAAGTACTTTAATAATATATTTTATTTGTTTTAAAATATTTATTGGACCCTGTTATACTCTGGTTTCCAATTGAGTCTCAAAATGGAGTCAAAGGGCATACACTCTGAAATCAAAAAAATAAGCTGGTTAATTGAAATATTAGTTTAGATGAATGTTTAATAAGTTAATATGCAGTATTTTATCTACTGTATATCAAGCAATATATCAGACATAATCAGTCGAAACATGTAATTATGTTTATGTATGTGTGTTAGAATAACGTAACTTTGTCAACTGTGTGCAGTTTCTTTTTTAGTTTCTCGTTTCAGTCCAGTTTCTGGTGCTATGGTCAATTTATTTCGAATTAATGAATTGAAAGGAGCCAGTTCTTAAATTAGAATTTTGCCCAACCCTGATAAGTAATTCTATTCTCTCTCTTTCCCTGTGTGTCAAGCAGAATCCTATCATTTGTCTCTGTAAGACACTTTCTCATTAGTCATCCCACTGTCTCTTTGCTCTCAGTGCAGTAAGTCTGTCATCAAAGTGCAGCACACATCTCACAGCAGCAACAACAGCTCTCTCTACTTCACACACACACACGTCTGCAACACAAAAATCTTCAATAAGGGATTTGTATGATATCTGTGTGAGGAACACACTGACATTTGTCAGCATTTACTGATAATCTTGCCTCTGTGGTAAAGTAGCTTCCAGATATTACATGCAACAGCCAGAGGTGTCATTGACATTAAAGAATTGTTCACTCACAAATGAGAATTTGCTAAAAAGGTCTTCACCCTCAGATGACATTGATTTGGAGAAATGTAGCATTGCTTCACTTGCTTTGCAATGGATGCTCTGCAGTGAATGGGTGCCGTGAGAATGAGAGCTGACAAATGCATCACAATAATCCACAACCCCTCCACTTAATGTCTTGAGCAATGCACCATTAACATGTTTTTGGCTTTGATCTGTGAAGTAGACACAGATCACACAGCTTTTGGCTTATCAAGACATTAACTGCTCGACTGCTGACGAAGAAACAAATTCATCTACCTCATCTCGGTGGGTACACTTTGGGTGAATTGTTCCTTTAAATCCCAATGAACTAGAAAATACGTAACACACAATGCATATGGACTACTACTGTAATAAGATAAGACTATTTATTTATGTTTTAGAGCTGGACAGCATCATTTTCATTAAAATGATTTTGCTTCTTGATTCATTTGCTACTTTAAAGCATCACAATTCACATAAATTATGTCAACTTTAATTTCTTGCAGGCACTCAATCTCATTTGTCAGTTTACTAAATATGTTTATACTGAAACTCCATGAAAAATTTCCACTAGCATTAACATAGCTTTGCTAAAACTGGGCCAGGGATTTCCAGTTCCCAGCATGATTAAGATGGAAACTAGATTCTGTTGTCAGTTTTAAGGGTTACGGTAATGGTGAAGAGTGGGGGTTTTGTTTTAGGTTCAGGATATCTGCATCAAGAACATCTATATCTACAGTACATTTCACTATTTGGCAGACACTTTTATCCAGAATATGCCTCCATTATTTACAGTTTTATTAGCACTTTTGCATAACTTGCTGTTTAATATGCCCACTAATAATGAGCTGCTGGGCTGCTTTGATATTTAGTGCCTTTTTTATGTTTTAGGTTTCTCACACACAAAGTGTTTCATTTAATGTTAAGAAAACCCATTTTCTAGTACATCCGTGGAACCACCATTCACAATCCAATGAGTTCTGCCAAAAGATTATGTTTTGGTGTTAAGTGGAAGAAGGAAAGTCACACGATTGGAGCAGCATGAGGGTAAGTAAATGATTTTTTTTGGATGAACTAACCCTTTAATATTTATTATGCAGAACCAGATTCTCTGGCCGTGAGCGTTTGAACAGCAGAGCTGCTGTAATTCTGCTGAAATGACACTTTCACTGCTGAGTAGAAACTTCACCTCATCTAAAGCTCTGAGACTCTCATGACCTTATTAGAACTGCAGAAGGGATTCACTGTGTGTGTGTCTGTGTGTGTGTGTGTTGTAATGCTCGTCATCAATGCAGGGCATTCGAATTTAATGCTAATTCATCCCGCGCATGGGAGTGAACGTGGAAGAGATGATGAGTTTGCTGATGTTAATGGAAATCTGTGTTTCTCCTTCAGTGATGGCTGTGTTAATGCTTTTGCTTTAGAAAGTGAAGTACTTGCTAAACTGTTGCTAAGATGTTTTGTGTTGTTTCTAGTGGTTGAAGAACATCGCCTGAACAAGACAGAATGCATAACTTGACAGTTGTCCAATTTGTCAAGCATGCTGAAATTGTTTGTTATAATTCCTTTTGCCATGCTTAAGAGACTTCTGAGCAGGAAGAAACCAGTTACTGAGGGAGTGAACAGCACCACCTGCAGCTGTCATATAACCAGTGTTGTTGTTTATTTATAATGCTTTATCCCATATTCATTTCAATAAAAGGTTAATTTTGTAATAATTCAGACCAGGGTTCTTAATTGGGGGTTCATATTGAGGCCTTCACTTTCTGTTTGTTGAAGCTTAAACTCCAGACATTAAGGTGCATTAGTTTTTTAATTGCTTTTGATCATCTCATGATTGGTTTAATAAAAGGAACTTTACTGACATTACCCTCCTATTAAAGATAAATAGTTGATTAATATATTAATATGTTTTAAAGGGATCCATGCATTTTGTATGATAAATATCCATACTGTATTTCAAACTTCATAAGCACTTTTCTCTCTGCTGTGAATAGGTCTGCTGTCTGTTGAAACCGGAAGCAGTCCCGGCGGATGTATGTGTGACGTGAGTGTGCCTCTGGGAAATGCAGTTTCAAAGGAAAACCAGATTCCTCTTGGCTCATATCGAAATCCTCTTATATTTATCTTAACAAATCCTTGGTTTGTGCTTCTCATTCATGACTGGCCTTTTGTTTTGTTCTCTCTCTGCGTTCATCACTAATCACGCGATACATTATACATCATCCACCGGGACTGCCTCAGGTTTTCACAGACAGCAGCAGACATGAGAGAAAAGTGCTTATTACATTTAAAATATGGATATTTATCAGACAAAAACACATGGATTCACTGCAGGAGGACTCGATCTCCACCCTGATACTGAACAAACAACATATGCATACTTTTAATATTTTGTGTGAAGGTTCAATAAACTGTTCTATTTCTGAAAATCAAGATTTTACTGCTCCTTCATACGTAAGGCTTTACAGAGTTGACATCTACTCGTATTCAAGGGAGCTTCAGGTTGGCCTGCTGATTTTTTTCTGAATGAGTCTCTACTATTGCGTGACTGTCTCTATTAGTCATCTCTTCCACTCTGCTGGATTCTCTCTCCGACAGCGCCGTACCTCAGCCTGATCCCCCGCGGCGGCTCAACATGATGAAGACAGCCATGCAAAGGTTCATCACTGAGGCACCCAAAAATAAACCAGAAAAGTCTAATGTAGACTGACCAGTGCTGCATCTGCGACTAGGTTTTTAGAAAAATGATAGACATGTGGCTGGTATTTCTTTCATAAGGGCCATTGGAAAAATCAGTATGTCATACTAGATCCTTATAAAGCCTACAGTATCACATTTGATAGGAAATTATCACTGTGGTGTAAAACACCATAGATTCTGTTTTATTCTCATCGGATTGATGATTAAGACTTTTTTTTGAGCCTTATTGTTAAATAAATAAACGTCTGCCTATACTGCTTGTGCTTCATTTTTTTTTTTTTTCGCTTTGAAATCTTAAATAAACAGCAGACAACACCCCACTAACATTTTTGCATTTATGCATTTATTTTATAATTAAATATATTTAATTGTTTGATCAAAACTATTACTATTGTCTGGGGTTATTTAGCAGTCGCTGGAGAAGCCTGTTGCTACAGACATCTACGCCCTTGATTGTTAGTAATATTTCAGCCTTACAAAGTCCACTGATTTACATTTTACATAATATAATTATCTTATTATTATATTATATATATATTATTTCGTCTAACAGGGTTAAAGTCACCATGAAATCAAAATAGAATGCTGAAGTTGCTTTTTTTTTCTAGTTTCATACTCCAGATTTGGAAAGGTTTGACAAGGCAAGATTCAACAAGAATTCAAATCATAACAATCGACATCACGAAAGAAAGAAAATTAACAGAATTTTGTGGTGATTTAGAGATGCATTTTTCAAAAGTATGCATTAGAGCAAACATAATTCAAGCACACTAAACGTCCGCGGGCAGTTTGTAGGAGATCATTCGGTGAGCTGTACATGACTCATGATTGGAGCATCAATGTTGGGCCGCTTGTGTAATGAACTGATGGCTAATGTGCTCTTCTCTTGTCTTTCTGATTCCTGGCATCATTGTGTAACCTTTTATGTGTTCATTTGAGGTTGTGTGATCTAGTGTTGTTCAGATGGACTCCAGGATGGAGATATTGAGGTCAGATTACATACTAACCTTTGCAAAACCATGCAGCACATGGTGCCAAATGAGAGCTTGTCTCTTCTGCTTTCTTTATTTATCAGTTTTTTGCTTCTCTCTTCTTTTTTGCTTCTTACAGACCGTCTATACTCTTTTATTGTTCTGATAACTGATTATTTTCTGTTTGTTGAAGACCTTTAATGTCACATTAGTTTTGACAATATACATTCTGAAAGGTACTTTTCTTCCCTACATTTCCTACAATTTAAGCACAATTATGTATTTTTTATACATTTACTTTATTTGTCTGTGTTTGACTTATGATATATAATGTATTTTTACATATTTATGTAGATGATTTCTTCTGTTCTCTTTCTATTTTAATTACATATTTTATTATCATCTACCTTCTTTATCTGTATCCCAAACCTTTGCCAGTGTTGTTTTAAATTCATAATTTACCTTCATTACCTTCAAGTTTATTTTGTTCTTAGATATTTTAACACTGCATTTCTATTTTATTTATATATCTGTTTTCTAATTTGCTGCTTTCTTCTTGCCTCTCTGGTCTCGTCTGCTATCTGTTTTCTTCTGATCTGTTCTGGTTTATTCTTCGTGTCGTTTCGTTCTGTCAGCATGTGAATAAACATGAGCGGTTGTATTATTAGCATCAGTTCTACCGTATCTGAGCGTAAAATCTGTAGGTTTAAGGCGCCTTAAATCAATTACACGGCTGAACAAAACGGCTAGCGGTGATTTGGTGTTCCACGTCACTCCTTCCTGTTTGCTCAGTAAATGCAAATAACGCTGCTGAAACTCGGTGGGTTTGCGTGTGAGCTGGAAAGTTTCGCAGCAGCTCAACACTTGTCGTCCTGCAGTAATGCGACACCGCTGACCGGCGCGCGGATTAACTCGGAACAGAACGCGCGCGAGAATCAGATGTAATGAATTTAATTCTCTCTTGCTCCAGGCCGTTTTCTGCGCTGGTGGAAAATGAGAGCGAAATGGATCTTTCTCAACTCAGCATGTTGGATCGTGTTTAACGCTCTGTTGATGTCCATCGATGTCTTATCAGGCTCCTTTGCATAACTCATACTTCATACTGAAAATATTTATTTAGCATATTTCGAACATTCCCTTTCACGTTCCATTTGAAACATGCAATGTAATGGCCATTCAAAACTTTTAATTTTAAAGCAAACTGTACAGCTTCAGTTAATGATTATTAGCTTACTATATGTTTTGTCGTGTTTATGCCTACGTTTAGTCAAAAACATGCTTTTGGAAGTCTCTACAACTTTAATTGAATAAATGCTATTAAAAGTAAATAAGCTTATGCTAGATAGAGTTTAACGCTGGATAATAATATAAACAGAGAGCGTGCGTAACTGAGAATGTCCATCAAATTACAATTAGGTAAAAAAAGAAAGAAAAATAGTCCTTCTTTTTGTAAGCAAGTGACTGGATCTGTCATATCTAATTCAGCTTAGTGTATTAAATCTACCTGCTAGAGCCCCCTGCTGGCAATACTTAACAATGTAGGAAGTCAACAAAATGTGATGTTCAGTCAAAACCAATTAGAAAAGTGAAACACAGGTGTAATCGATGTGTTAAATAAATTATATATATACACTGCCAATGTCCCTGTAATTCAAAAGACTTAAAATACACTTGGTGTAGGACAATAGCACATACAGTTTGTACAATATAAAAACCATTACACCTGGAGAGTCCAAATGAACCACAAATACAAAGATGTGTGGGTGCGTGTGTGTGTTTGTGTTTGTGTGTGTGTGTGTGTGTGTGTGTTCAAAAAAATACTGCAAACTAGTTTGTGTGGACAGATTACAACACAAACTGGATTATAATAAAGATCTAGAGGTTTTGTGAGTGGGATGTTGGTGTTTCATTAAGTCTGTGATTAATCCATGTTTTTGAGAGAAAAATATATCCAATATTTCCCGTCCTTTAGGAGATCAACACCGAATGCATTGATTTGCTTAAGAATATTAAGACTAATATCAGAACACATGCTTTAATCCATTTTAGATTCAAATGTTTATGCTGAGATTCTAAGATTTAGCATCAATAAATATAAAATTGTAGAATTATTATATAGAATTGTGATTATGTAAATCATAGTATTTTATTTAATAAAACAATTTAGGAAAACCATAACAATGACAAATATTATTGCAATTGAAATTATTATTATTAATTAAATGCATTATTTTCAGCATCATTACTCCAGTCTTCAGTGTCACATGATTCTTTAAAAATCATTCTGATATGCTGATTGGATGCTAAAGAAACTTACTGTACTTATTTATTGGTTTATTTTATCCAGTGGTGCTGCATATTATAATTGTGTAAACTGTGATGCACTACTAAGTAAAAAAACATATGAATCTGTAAGATTTTAAATTAATGCTGATATTTTGAACTTTCTATTCACTGAAGAATCCTGAAAAACAAAATGTATCATAGTTCCCACAAAAATACAAATCAACTGCTTTCAACATTGATAAACATATATTCACAATATATGCAAAGTCAGTCAGTAAGGAGTTTCTATGACTTCTTTGCATCTGTGCATGTTCTCCATAAAATTGTCAGCATCTTAGATGCAGCCCCCAGTCTGTATGCCTGATGTACTTGATTTGCTTTATGATCAGACAGAAGTGTTATGCAAGAGAAGATTCAGAGATGCAGAACTGAAATAATGAGGCTGGTGCTTGTCTGCTGTCTTTGAACACTCCACATACATGATACCTATAAACCACTCTGAGAAAAAAAAACTAAACACAGACTTACACTAAAAGAAGAAGACCAACCATTTAGAACAGCTTAGAATGATTAATGCAATAGCTTAGAAAAGCACATCGCAATACCTGTTTTCTCACTGTTTCCCTCAGAGATTATCCGTAAAGTGTTGCACTGATACGCATCTTTGTCTTTATGCTTTCCCAGCACTTAAATGTGCCTCATGAATAATGAATCTTGACATAGGAGGAAGAGATCTGCTGTCTTTTTTCCATGAGAATAAACAAGAAGAATTACACACCGCAGAAGCGTGATGTGGCGCTATAAATAGAAACGTGGCTTCTGCTTCAGGCTGTGATTGTATTTGCACAGGTCAGAGCTGCTATCATCTGCAGAAGGAAGGTTCAAAAGCTGAGACTTCCTGTGTTTCAAAGCAAATAAATCAAAAAATGCCAGACATAAGAAAGGTTGTGACCCGAGAGGTGATTGACACGTCATTGTACTGCAGTGTTCTGTAAGTCCAGGAAAGGAATCGATGGAGCTCTTCGTGAGTTAATGTAGAAAAGCCCACACATGCATTACTAGCATGGCATTCAGCCAGACTTCAGGTGTGCGTGTGTGTGTGTGTGTGTGTGTGTGTGTGTGCAGCCCCTGCATTATGATCCACTGATGCCATTCACATTGATTCATATATTTTGTAATGGACACGAGTTACTTAATATCTCTGAAATCATTAAACTGTATTAAGTCCTTGTCTGTCATCACGGTGTTGTCTGAGATGCCAAATGTTTTGAAATACGGTGAATAGTATTGATTAGAACCATTACTGATGTAGGTAGGTGGGGAAATTGGATGAAAAATTGTAGAGCTGTAAGGCATTTATTGTATTGCAGAGTCAGCATTTTTGTTTTGGTCTAGTATACAGTAAGTATAAGGACTCATCAGGATCAAAGATTTACTTTTTTTGTCAAATATCTGGGCGATTGAGTTCCAGGAACCAATAAAAGATGAGCAAAACAAACAAACTCAAGTGTTTGTGATAAAAGAGAAGAAACTTTGTGAATATGGTGCGTATATTCATTATAGGATGAGTTCATTATATATGATCATTATGAGTGAAGTGTGGTATAATAGTAATTCAAATTTGGTATTGTGATAAAATGTAATATAATATAATATAATATAATATAATATAATATAATATAATATAATATAATATAATATAATATAATATAA
>JAUCMT010000048.1:19630923-19649042 GCA_032357475.1 Enteromius thamalakanensis
ATAATATAATATAATATAATATAATATAATATAATATAATATAATATAATATAATATAATATAATATAATATAATAACAACTTATGTACTATATATACTCTTTAGAAAAAAGTAATTCATGCTGACCAAGACTTCATTATTTGCTAAAAGCAAACAAACAAGCAAACGAATTAAGAATCATTACCACATTATTATTATACTTTTTAATTATTATTAAAACAACTGTTTTCTGTTTATTCCTGTGGTGCAAAGCTTAGGTGTCAACATTTGATCTGTTAATCCATTTTTGCTGAATAGATTTTCGTTTTTGATTTTTTTTGTAAAGAAACTCTGACCTAAAACATTTGAATGGAAGGGCATATAAGTACGTAAATTAATTTATCGACATAATTAAAAGTCTGTTATTATGTAAACCTACAATCTAAAGACCTTTTTGTTTTGTTGTTGATTTCCCGGTGAGATGATATGATCGCTGAATCTTCGCTCAGCTGCTCTCGCCTGCGCGCTTCCCTCATTCCCCCTCCAGAGTTCGATGGGCTCGGCTCTCGGCTCTGCCTGGAGTTCTCAGTGCGGCGACAGCGGTGCTGAATATGGCGACAGACGGGATGATTTTAACAAACCACGACCACCAAATCCGGGTCGGCGTCTTGACAGGTAAAGGCCAGAATCCTTCAAGTCATTGTGGGGTTTATTTTGGGGGAAAGTGGCTGCATATTTCCAGCTGTTTGGCAGCGGTGCCTTTCCTCCCCAAGTGTGTGTGTGTGTGTGTGTGCGTGCATGCATGTGTGCGTTTGTGTGTGTTTCTCTGCTGGTCAGCGGTGATTTAAAGCCTTTTCCCTCTTTGCCAGAGATTAATTTACCTGCCAAGCCTCCTGCACGTAAACAAAAAATAGCCCAGCTTCTGGTTAAAGGTGTATTTGTTAAATTGAAATGAAATTTCACAAGAGGATATAGCTTTATCTGCGGAATTAAAAATTGTCGTGTGTTGCACCTTTAGAAATAGCTCAACGTTTGCGCTACAGCGTTTCATGAGAACATTTAATTCGGTGGATGTGGTATTATTTGTGAAGCACCGGGCCATTGAGATGTGATTTACTGTCAGAGACAGTGGATGCAGTGGGTTGATATTAGTGAGGATGGCTGTGAATCGTGGGCAGAATGCTGGTTTCCTCTCTGCATGACAGTCTTGTTAACGCAAATATGCACTGGTATTCGTGCTTCATGTTTTATTTTTATATAGTGATACTGGTTTATAACGAATTAAATGTTCGAGCAAAGACTGTATTGTATGCGATTAATCCCCTTCCTCTGTTTAAATGGAATAAAATCAAATGCAGACCGAGTTACTGAACGATGGTATTTTGTGTTTGAAATCTTCTAAACTGGCAGGATAATACAGCTTTAGGCAAAGGAAAAAACCCGAAGGCCACGGATTTTCGTGTGATGTGATTGGTGATAACCCTCTCATGGAAATCCGCTAGTGAAGGTGGTAATGTGCAAAGATGGAGAGAGAGAGAGGAGCTCCATCCAGCTCTGAGGGAAACCCCGCTTCACCTCCCCCCTCCTCACTGCTGTAGAGCGGGGAAACCAGAAGCGGCGGCGGCGCTGTCCATGGTGCTGAATTACAGCGGCCGTTTGGTAAGCGCTGTCCGCGGTGCTGAATTGCTGCGGCCGTTCGAAGATCGCTGTACGTGATGCTGAATTGCAGCGGCGGCTTCGTAAGCGCTGTCCGCGGTGCTGAAATGTTGCGGCGGCTCCGTGAGCGATGTCTTTGATTGCATCTAGCGCTATATATTGTGCTGAAACATAAGCGACAGTCGTTTTTCGCTGGGGTATTTCCGTAAATGTTCTTTTTGTTAGTGCAGGAGACATTTAAGGGGGGCACATTCCCCCAGTATTTAGATAAACTATATTGGTTTAATTCATATTTTATTAGATTTGGCCTCAGATTTGGTTACAGACTTGCTTTATCATTGCATTTTATGACAGGGGATGTCCCATGGGAGTAACCTGAGGATATGTATTCTGCACAGTGGCACAATGCATCAAATCTTGTTGGGCTTAGATCTGCAATCTTTTGTTTAACCTTTTTTTTTTTTACTTTTTTTTAACTAGATGTGATGTACAGGGTAGTGAGGGTTAACAGAGTATTTGTTTTGCATGTTATGCTCTGTCATTTAGACTCTTTTATTCAGCAAAACCAGGCATTGAACAGTACATACCCCAAAGTTTTCAGATTAGTGGCTTCCTAAACTGATTACATGCATTCATTCTTTTGTGTTTTATATATGGTAACTATTGGCAAGGATAGTCCCCATTAAGTACAGTTAACAGTGGATACATTCTCAATAGCAGAATGGATTATACTTTGGTGGATTTGAACAAACAACCATTTGGTATACAATAATTGATTTTTTTCTGGGGAGACATGACTTCTATTGTATTGACCTGGATTGTTCAGATCTCATTTATCAGATACTTTTATTAGTACATTTATTATAGGTTCAGACACTATGGTGTAGCGTGAGGTTAAGAGTCTTGCTTTGGGCATACAGCCCTTTGGTTACCAAGACAGACAATCAACTACTGGTTTGCAGGGCAAATAGTGATACTGGGGTGTTGCCCTGAATTGTTCTGTAGTGCTTAGCCATTTATCAGATGCTTTTATAAGTGCACTTTACTAGGACAGTCCCCCTGGAGGAACCTCAGGTTAAAGTATGCTGCTCAGTGGCACAGTGGTGATAGTTCATGACTTGCTCCCTTAACCATTAGACTACAGCAATGCTGGTGTATTGGCCTGCATTGTTTTGTCATATGCTTTAATGTGATTACTGCATGGGCATCGGCATCGATATCTAACACCTATAAAACCTCTAGTGTATTTCACCACACATTGTCAGTAAAGCAAATACAAGCCAGCAGGCATGTGCACGAACAAGCAATTGTCACACTTGTCATGCATCAGATTACTTTTGTGACCCTCTCCATTCAGGGATGACATTTGAACAGGAAGACCGCCAATATTTGTCTTGGTAACAAATCTACCATTTTCACTTCTACTAGTGACCCCCCTCTCTCTTTCCCTGTATCACAGAAGGTCTGTGTGTTTAGGGGAAATGAAGACAGGAAGGTAAAAAGAAAGAGGAGAGAGATATCCCAGTCTGTGCGTGTCATCTGACCTTTTAGAAATCTCCCTCTCCTTGCTGCTGCTCTTCCACGTTGTTGAAAAGTGATTTCCTTTCATATCTCTATCTTGCCAGTCACCTCTGAAACTCTCACTTACGGGCCATTGAGGTATCTCTATTATCAACCATCTAAAAATAAATGTGTTCAGTGATCAGAACTGATAGTGTTGACCTTTGACATAAGTCTGTGTTGTTACCTCAGTCTTGTGTGCCTGTGCTTGACTAATCATCCAATGACAGAGGGTGCCTTCCACATCTGCTCCATCTTCCCCAATGACAGTAGGGTCATGTGACCAGACCTGTCCCCATCTCTGGTGTTGAGAGGAGCTTTGGTTGGCATAGCAACACTGTGGAGGTTTTAGGAACATGACAAGCATACAGCGACTCCAAGATGTAGGGTGGGGTCATAATATGAAACCCGGAAACAATTCAGAGCTGTTGTTGGAGTCACCGAACCTTCTTTCACTGGGATTGTCTATATTTGTTGGGGGCATTGAGAAAGAATTTCACTTATGTGAATGAGTGTTTGGTATTAGTGCATATTATTACTCTATTATCGAGTGTTATTTATGTACGGTATATATTATTATAGTATTTATGAATATTTTTATTAGCTTCTATAATTAGCAGGTTTTTGTATTTGGTTGTTGTTGTTCTTTTTTGTGTGTTAACAACACTGGTTCCATGCAGGGTTTGACTTGCTAAAATCATGTAACACATGAAAAACTAATCTACTGGAGTAAAGTGAAAATTAGCATGTCACTTATTAAAAGATTTGTCATGCTGCGATCTCATGATTAATAGATCCAACCAAAAAGCATTCCAGATTCTTCTTATTTGTAGTTTAGGTTTGTGTTTCAGTAACTGTTGGGTTTTGAAATATTAAGTTCTAACCTCAGCACTGTGTCTCCAAATGGCTTCTTTTTTAGCATCCTCACCTTGGTGAGTACTGACCTAAAAATAAACCCAATCTGACCTTGAGAAGGACCGCCATCTTCCTGTCACTTCTACAAAACATGAGTTACTATTAAAGGGAACCAAAGAAAGTAGTTCAGCTCAGACAACCTTTAAACTGATCAGTGGCTCACAATGGTTTTGTATATAAATGCTCATTGCAGTGTTTTTGTCTAATAATATTTGCTTGATTTTGTCATCTTTTCCAATCATTCATTGTGTTTGATTAGTCATAACATAATAAAGAAGGATTTTAAATTGAGGTACTGTATAACAAACAGGATGCAGAATTACAATAGGAATTTGAATGTAAGGAAAAAGAATAAAAATGAATGTAGTTTTCAGGGTTATTCTAGTATCATTCTATTGAATACTATTGGTGTTTTGTATAAATGCTTTAAATGTTTCATATATTACATTTTCATTTTAAATTAAAATTTTGTTCTGTGTGTGTTTATTTTTTTATATAATAAATGTGTATGTGTGTCAGTAAAGTTTTTATTAATATTTTTATACTAAATTAAAGATGGGAAATACATTTTGAAATATTTTATTTTATTTTAATTCATGTTTAATGTCAAGATAAGGATTTTTTTTATTTGGTTTTAATATAAGTTTGGCCAAAAACCTTGTTAGAAAGATTTGAACATAGTATATAAAGCCTTAAAGGAGTCATACAAGCTAATATGATTCTTTTGGAAAATATGCAATATAGTTCGTTTTTAAATTTCTCAAAGATAGTGTAAAAAAATTTTCTTGTCAAAAACAGCTCCTTTGAAATCACTTTGTTTTGTGTACTTCCCCTTTATATCTTCACAAGCTCCACTGACCCCGCCCCTCTTTTCTGAGGCACTCTCGGAGTATTCATAGTGAAACTTGCTAATTAGCACATTATTATGAAAGGTGATTTTGCAAAATATAAAGATATTATACGCACTGCTGCTGTAGGTGAGGCTGTGATTCACACGAATAAATGCATTCTGTTGTATCAAGGGTGCTTTTCCTTCAGAATCAAACATAACATTAATCCTCTGCGTCTTCAGTCACTCAGATGTCAGGGGTAAATGCATTTGAGAATGGCTTGATTTCAGAAGGAGCAACCTTTTTTTATTACGTTGTGTACACACACTCCCAACACACATTTCAGTCCAAACTGCTTGTAAAAGTGCCCCCGAGTAACCACTTTAAAGTTTTATGGATTATACAATCTATGGATAGAAAAATAGATGGCTTCTATAGATACAATTCAACATATTTAACTTACCTCTTATGTATTAAGATAAAAAACTCCCAGAATGAATCACTCACATTCAATTTCTTTGAATTGCGGTTTAATAACATCCAATCCAAATGTACAACCATAAATTAAAAAGGAACCAATGTTTTAGTTAAAATTTTTTCACAACACTGTAAAGCAATTGAACTTAGGGTATAACTTTCATCCGTCAGGCGCTAAAATAGGTGATAAATCCTTGTGACAGTGACAGAGCGCTTCTGCTTTCATTTGACACAGCGCTGTCATTATAGTCATTACATAAAATGCATTACTTTTAAGTTGTCACACTGTTTGTATGCCTCATTAGTAAAGTGCAGCGTATTGTTGTCTAATTGTTGTTATCTGTTAAAGCACAACTCTGTGTGTGTGTGTAAATTGACCTGGCAGTGATCAGAGATCGTGATCCAAACGTTTCAACGGCAACGCAGTGGTCAGTGTTATCGCCACAAATGGAAATGAGAATATTTTTGTCTTCACCCCAGCGTTTCTGTTTGTTTCCTGTGATTTTAAACATGCATATCCCCTTTCTGCATGTCATTGAGCAGGACTCTGTCTGAACTTGTGTCTTACAACAGGACCATTGAAATTCAGTCACTGAACTGAACTGCCAATGAGGAAACATTCTGCGGCAGACAGCACACATCTCTCTCTCTCTCTCTCTCTCTCTCTCTCTCTCTCTCTCTCTCTCGCTTCTTAGTTCTAACAAATCTGGATTGCACAGGATTGTGTGGGCGGCATTCCAATCTCACATGTGTATCAAAGAGACATGCATCGACCACATTTACACGAGCTGCTAAATTTAGATGCCTGACAAAGTCATAAATAGTTATAAGATACAGTCCCCACTGGTTATTTAGCACGACCAATTGAATGTGTGTGTTTTAACTCTTCTCCTACCATGTCTTTTTCCGATCTAAGCTCAGTTGTTCTGCCAGGCTTTTTGAGTTAGTCACCTGAATGTAAATGCCATGTGATTAATGAATCTATTTTACTGTAAAGGAATTATTACATTTATACCCTTTGTGGAGTAAAAATAGCAGCATGCCTGATTGCAGATGCTATTTTAATGAATACATGCAAATAACATAACAACATGCAGATCTTTTTGTTTAATGCATTTATATGCTTTATTCTTTCATCTAATGCCTATTCATAAACTACTGGGTGCGTGTGCATTTTTATAGATAGATAGATAGATAGATAGATAGATAGATAGATAGATAGATAGATAGATAGATAGATAGATAGATAGATAGATTCATTGTCAGTTTGCTTACTGCAACAAAGTGAACATAGAGAGTCTCATCTGGACAAAATGTGTCTTTACGCTTTAGTGCTTCATTTAAACATCCGTGTGTGTGTGTGTGTGATTGCAAAAAGGGTTAATGCATCTAAAAAATTTTAACTTTTTGGACTGACCTCAAATCCTCCATCACAATTTCACAAACACACAAATGAATCAACCATGTGATCCAAATACTCTGACACACTGACCTTTGGATGGATTTGGGATTGAGTTCATCTTTTGTGTTTAGGCAGAAAAACCCTGACCCTGAGTCTAGAATAGACGTAATGCAAAATAAAGCTTTCTGCAATGTTAACGTGAAATCAACAGTGACCCTAGTTACTTAACACCTGTTCCTGTGCTTCTTTTAAATGATTTATTCCTGTACACTTCAAACACATTCTGATCAATTTCTGATGGATAATGTCAAGTCTTGAACTGTTTTATTGTGTTTTCACTCAAAAATAGTCAAGTCAAATGGGTTGTGAGTGCTTGGAGTTGACTTTGAACATGTGGCGGAGAGGTTTTATTTGAGCTGGACTCATTAAGAGCTGCTCCAACACACACATGATTGCCAGTAAAAAGGAACTGCTGTCAAGGGGACGGTGAACATGAGTTTGTGTGTGTAAAGATTAATAGATCGTGACATTACATGTCATGACACTTTGTGCGAGAGTTGTTTCTGTGTGTAGCCATGCTGGAAATTTGTTTTAAGCTTGACATGCCCATGAAAAACGGATTTGAACACTGAAATCACCCTTACAAATATCTCATTGCACTCACTTTTTAGGGAAGGTTTACATTTTAGCAATTTAGCTATGTGCTTTATTTATTTATTCATTTTTATTTCCATTTAATTTATACATTTTTAGCATTTTTAAATTATTTAGAGATGGCTGGCAAGAAAACCTTTTTTTTTTTATTAGTGAAGCCAATTTTTAATTGTTTTGAATTTTAGTTAGCACACGTATTAGCACAAATTTCTGTTTTATTTTATTTTATTTTATTTTAATTATTTTTTATTCTATTTCAGTTAAATGTCATTAAAAAAAATGCAATAATTTTTTTAAATACATATATATATATATTTACTGTAGTGTTGAAAATGAAACCGGTAAATTTGATTTCATACATCAACAAAAATGTACCACAATACCAGTGGTAACAATGATGCTTCAAAAGATGAAGGAAATTAAGTGAGTGAAGTTAAAAAAGATCCTTCAGTATTTTTAGAATTTTTTTTACCTAATCCAATGACTTTCAGACACTTTTAAGTGTCCAAATATTTTCTGGGGTCCCTGCACTGTATATAAACACATCAATGCATCTCTACATCCAACCTGCAGGATCTAAAGCTGAAAGAGAAACTTTCCCATAGTGTTTGCGTCAGGTCTTGAGTTAATGTCAGTGTGTAGAGTGTTAGAGTGTGTGTTTGTTTACACACTGTGTGTGTGTGTGTGTGTGTGCTCTGATGAGTCACCTCATGCTTCATTGCCGTCCATTGAGCGCTTCTCTTTAATTAAGGAAGTGGGGATTAATAAAGTCATCAGTGACCTGCCCACTCACAAACTCTCTTTCTCCCACATGGGTTTCACCACATCACGATTTGTAAAGTTGTGGGAGAAACAGCATTAGTGTCCACAACACAGTCACATATTGCCAGAACATTGAGGACACCTTTATTTCAGTGTTCTTTTAATAGTCTTTATATGCTATTTTGGCATTATTCACTTTTTTTTTACTTTGTTTTTGTATTTTCACTTTTTTGTTTTAGTATTTTGTTTGCTTTTAACAATTTAGGGAATGATAGACTACTAAAATGACAGATAAAATGTTGATGGATGTAATGACAAAGATGGTAGATGAATGGATGGAGGACATGATATCTAAAATGAAAGATAGATGGATAGATGTCCAGAGTGAGGTGAAGATGTACACACTCCGCTCAGTAAGCATTCAGCTTTGCTTTAAACACCTCAGATGTGTCTGATTCCTGTTGACTGACGTGGGAAAAGAGCAAATTAGGTTTTCTGGAGGCTTCAATCCTCTTCCCTGCCTAAATTTAACCTCTTTCTCTGATGGCTTGTCGGTTCCTCACTAACACCCACTCCAGTGCGCAGGATTCCTCTGTAAAAGCCACTGCTTATACTCGCCGGCTTTAAATAATGGAGGAAGGTGCTTTCGCAGGGCAGAATGTGTGTAATGGCAGGGGTGAATAATTCAGCCTCTTCTACTCTCTGTCCTGTTCACTAGCACCATTATGAGAGGAGACACTCAGATCATGCAACCGCACCATCAAATCTTAATGTCAGTCTCTGGCCCCGTGCAGCAGGTCAGGCTCGTGTGGCCCTCGGAGGGGCCGGCCTGGGGTCAGGACGCTGATGCTGATGGACAGAGAGGGAGTGAGGTGAGGCTGAACTCGGGTCTGCTGAGAGGAGCAGATATCTTCTGGTGAGCTGACGCAAAGGGTTTGGTTTGCCTTCATGGGTTATAGAGTGTAATATTGGAAAATCCTGCTTAGATGTTCAAATGTGCTGGAGGTTCAGGGATTTAAAGGGACGGTTCAGCGAAAAATGTTCACTGTGTTTTTCATACCTTTTTAAAATGTTATTTTTTTACACAATATGAGCACTTCACGATTCAAAAGCAGCATAAATGTAACATTAAAGATGATCTAAAGCCATGTGATGATGATGATGAAAAGTAAAATGCAAATGTTTTTTGGGGGGGATCAGTACGATTTGCACTGCTTTTGAAAAAAGACTTTTCTGATCGTAAAAGCTTGATTTATTTGCTCTGAAATTCTGTAAGAACAGTAATATTGTGAAATATTATTACAATTTAAAATAAGTGGTTTCTCTTGAAATATGTTTTAAAATTTAATGTATTCCTGGATTTTCAGATCCTTCAGAATTAACAAGAATAGAAACAATAACTTTGCAAAAACAAAGTGGAAAAACTATTTTCTGAAGAAAATGTAAGTCATGTTTTGTTTTTTTGGCAAAACTCACTATATTTTTTATTTCTATGACATTTCTGTGTTCCTTAGTCGATGTAAATGTGAGCCTTGAGCACCGAAGCAGTTATAAGTAGCACGGGTATATTTGCAGCAATAGTCAAATGGTCGATACACTTTATGGGTGAAAATTGTTGATTTCTTCTACAAAGTAAACTGAAACTATAATGGAATAATAAATCAGTTAAATCTGCATACATACATGCCTTATCATTTAATTGAACTAATGAATACAAAAAGCTGATTCAAAATGCTAAAAATAAAATAATTAAAAAACATAATTTAAAGTTACAGATGCTTTTCAGCTACACGTTATTGTGGAATAAGTCAAATTTATTTAATAAAATCAAAAAATCATGGTAATTAAATCTGCATATGGGACTACATGTATTTGCCACATCACATGACTATTTAAGAGAGCTAGTAACGCCAAGGTGATCCAGTTACAGCCTTTAAAGGAGTCATATGATGTTGCTAAAAATAATTTTTTTGTGTATTTGGTGTAATACAATGTGTTTATGAGGTCTAAGGTGCAAAAACACATTATTTTCCACATACAGTACATATTTGTTTCTCCTCTAAGCCCCGCCTCCTGAAACAGGTCGATTTGTACGTATCTCATCGTTCTAAAAAAGCGAGGTGCGATCTGATTGGCCAGCTATCCAGTGCAATGTGATTGGACAAATACCACAAAAGTGAGGATCTGAGAAACAACAAACAACAAACACTATCCTTCACTGCTCAAAACTCACATTTGAATTGTTAGCAGCTTCTTACTTAAAGGTTGTGAGTGGTCAGCAGCAGACTGTTCTTGCAGAGGTAGAATTGCCTCTCTTTCTAGTCTCCGTGCACACCCAGCATAGCCTGCTCTGTCAGCTTCAGGAATCAGTCCACCCTAAATGTGCTGAACACACACTATTATTTGTAAAGAATATCTCTTTGGATTTGAAACTTTAGGAATGCACAACAACTTCAAAACACTCCAAAGAGAAAGGAAGATTTGAAATCACATCACTTGACCCATTTAAAATATCTTATTTAACTTTACACATTCATCTTGAGTTTTAATTGAATTAAAAAAAATTCAACATAGAATATTTGTGCACACAACCTGAACCAAAAGGCTGATTTCAAATAATCAAAAAAACAGATTGTGATCAACTATTTACACATGTACTTTCTCTTAAACATTAATCTTGAAATTTTAATCAAATAATGTTGTGTGTCATCCACTCAAATAAAAATAAATGTGTAGTTTTTAATTCCATAATCCATAAATCCTGATCATGGCTTGTTAAAATCAGGGATGTCCTAATTTTATCCGTACATCCGGTGACTCTAGTGTGTTTGCTGTAACAATGTAAGAGATCAGACTGATGGGATGTTAAAATTCTCACAGAAATCTTTGTTTTTCAGCTCTCAGATCTATATGAAGGCCTGTCTTATTGATAATTCATCACCTCCTCAGTGAAAAAACAAGGACTAATGAAGCAATCAAAAAAAATTCTTCAAAATTCTCCATTCACATTTTTTGCCTGTTTTATTGTTTGTCAAGTGAAATTGATGTGTTTGATCGAAACAAAGATCAAAAAAGAAACCTTCATGTTTTGAGCACAGTTATTGTTAAACTTTAGGTTACTTAAAAATAAATTATAATAAAAATGTAATAATACAAAATTTCAAAATACATTTAAATAAATTAAATAATTTTATTAATAATATTTTGTTTAAATAATGAAGTAAGAATAATGAATAAATAAAAAAAGTAACTTATTTTATTTCAGCCTGCTAAGGAATAATCCAATTTAAAACGTATTTAAACATATTTTTAAAAATAGTAATAAAAATGACAAAAAAAAATTGAACTAAAAATGATACTACATTAATGTCAGAACACTAACTATTGTATGAGCAGCAGTCATAGTGTTGCCAGCCTCTTGCGTATTTAAACCACATTACATTGACACACACTGCTGGCGTAAGCGTCCACCCCCGCACAGGCGTATGAAAATTAAAATCTACCCGACGGCCCTCTTCAGGGAAGTTTTCCATCACGTATCCTTATGAATCTAAGATTTCATCAGATTTTAATCAGAGACGTTAATGGAGGATGCCACTGCAGACGCTATGAGTAGATTATCATACATCAAATGGATACGATGCCCCCGGATGTTTGATATACTGATGTGAGGGTGACATGGTTTTAGTCAGGGTCGAAGGTCAGTCTCAACGCCACCAGAATGTTTTATATTAAGTGAACTGGGATTAGCTGAACATATGTTATTTTTAACCATCAACACAAACACTCATCCAGATGTTACTGAACTACATTATTAAAATAACAGTTCACCTGAAAACAATCATCCTGTCATCATTTACTTAACCTTTAATGCCTAAAACACATATGACTCTCTCTTACTTTCAGAGGAGCACAGGTATAGTAAAATTGATTGAGGACTGTTCTCATCAAACTTAAAAAAAGAAAAAATGTTTTTAGTTATCTGGAGACCCAAATCCTTATTCACCCTTGATCGGCTAAAAACTGATTTACAGTCAAACTGTACAAACTTCTAGCACCTTTAAGGTTTTTTAATGTTCTAGAATGAAGTCTCTTCTGCATTTATATAATTAAATTTTTTTTTTTTTTTTTGTGAAATTTTATTACAATTTAAATAACTCTCTATTTAATTTTTTTTACTTATTTTTATCAAAAACGATTGATGTGTAATGTTATTACACCTGAAAATCACAGGTGTTCTATTTGATTATATTTAAAAATTCAATTTACTTGCTGTAACAAGTTGATTTAATCAAATGTAAATGGGTCGAAAATGAAAAAAGAAAGTTTAAGCATAAAAACTGTGTAATACTGCTTTAAATTGTTGATTTTATTCCCCTAAAATGTAAACATTTTCTGTTTAATTAATAGAGTAAAAAGTAAATATGATACATTTTTCCCTGATTTACAGAAGACAAATGTCATTCAGTGCCGCAATTTGCCACGCATATATACAACAAAAGTGTAATTTATAGCATATTAAAAGACAAATTGTCACAGTCAGCTGGAAGTGCCAGCTCAGTTCAGGGGATGGTACTTCAGTGCCCAGCGAACTTTCAGTGTTTTATGTCTGTTTTCGTGCCTGGGCTCACTCATTCTGTTGTCATCACGGACTCTCATTCATGTTTTTATGTTGTCACATGTGTGCATTCATGTCTACGCCTTGCTCATCTGTCACCATAACAATTCTAGCTCCACCCATTGACCCAGTTTCACGTGTATAAAGTCCGGAAGTCTTTGTCTGATTCTCACGGTCCATTAGCACTGTCAACCCCTGTCTTTTGCCACTCTGTGTTCCTGTGTTTCTTTGTCTACCTGGATTGTATTTACTGTGTATCGACCCACGCCTGGACTCTGACCATTCTCGCGCTTTGCCTCTTCCATTCCTGTCTGCCGGTAACGACCTTAAGCCTGTGTGTTTTGCTCTGTGTTTATCGATCGACGCAACACCAGAGATTATAGGCAGGATTATAAACAATTACCAGAGACATTTTTTCGTTCCCTATTCCAACGCGGACGCCACATTGACGATTACGTCACTGACTTCATCTCAGTGTCTCATCTCACTAAGGTTAGTGAGGAGAGACTTAAAGGTTACTTTCTGTCAGGTCTGGATCTGATTGTTTTGCGCGATCTGCCCAGTGAGGACCCAAACTACTCTCTGGAGCAGCTAATAGACTTTGTGTTATTTTGCTGTGGTTAACTTTTCACCGTCGGGGAGGTGAGAGATGACGACCGCGTACGCGGTACCGTACAGAATCACTGCCACGTCGCGAACGTCAATCCCAATCCTTGGCTCGGCACTCACATGGCAATATGGCGAGCACCATTCTCGCGCAAAAAGGCGGCCGATTGCGAGACACGGTGCAAAATGACGGTCGATCGCAAGGCTCCGTCTACTATGGACACCCAGTTGGTCCCGGTTTTGCAGCTCAAGGAGCTGTTCCCCGTCTCAGAAAATCCTAAGGGGTTTGCCACGGCCCCTGACATCATCACCCAGAGAGAGGGGCTGGATGGTGTACTGTTTGGCCCCAGCCAGCTCACTGCACTCACTGAACTCACCCGACCTCCATGAGACCTTTGAGGCCCCATTGCCTGATCCTCTGGAACGAGTATGTGGCACAGTGACTCCATTGGGTCCGCCTAAGGTATCGCCAGTGGCCTCATTGGTGGCTGTACAACCCATGGAGGTCCCTGAATCCTGGTTCAGTCGGTCGGGGAAGGCGTCTTCCCTGGCGGCTCAGTCTCGAAGGGTGACGTCAGCATTTGTCTGGTCTCGAAGGGCATACTCACTTCCTGTCTGGTCTCCCAGGGCGCAATCATTATCGGTCTGGTCTCGTAGGGCGTATCCACTACTTGTCTGGTCTCGAAGGGCACATTCATTCTGGGTCAGGTCTCGAAGGGCGTACTCAGTTCCGGTTTGGTCTCAAAGGGCGTATCCATTCCCTCTCTGGTTGCGGAGGGCGTATTCACAGTCCGTAGGGCGTTCAATGTATCAATATCAGCCTGATGGCCCCAAGAGGGCACTGTTGCTGTTTGGCCATACCAGAAGGGCTCAGCTGCCAACCACTCCACCCGGGAGGATGGCCTTGCTGTCCGTTTCCCGCCACCTGATCCACCCTGGAAGGCGTTCCCACCATCAGCCCCACCCAGAGGGAGGCCTTAGTGGCCTGTTCTGCCCCGGTGGGCTTCTCCACCACCTGCTCCTCCTTGGTGGACGTCTCTGCCACCTGCTCCGCCCAGAGGGAGGTCTGCCCCGGCCTGGTGGGCAGTCCCTCCGGCTCCCAAGTCTGGGCGTCTGGAAGCCCCTTTTGGAGGGGGGCTATGTCACAGTCAGCTGGAAGTGCCAGCCCAGTTCAGGGGATGGCACTTCAGTGCCCAGCGAACTTTCAGTGTTTTATGTCTGTTTTCGTGCCTGGACTCACTCTCACAAACTCATTCTGTTGTCATCCCTTACTCTCATTCATGTTTCTATGTTGTCACGTGTGTGCATTCATGTCCACGCCTTGCTCATCTGTCACCATAGCAATTCATTGTCTAGCTCCACCTATTGACCCAGTTTCATATGTATAAACACGGAAGTCTTTGTCTGATTCTCACGGTCTATTAGCACTGTCAACCCCTGTCTTTTGCCACTCCGTGTTCCTTTGTTTCTTTGTCTACCTGGATTGTATTTACTGTGTATCGACCCACGCCCGGACTCTGACCATTCTCATGCCTTGCCTCCCCCACTCCTGTCTGCCGGTAACGACCTTAAGCCTGTCTGTTTTTTCTGTGTTATAAATAAACAGCCTGCATTAGAACTGGCACGTCTCCTCGCCTCACTCTCGGGACTCATATTAATAGAACATTATTATTTTTTATTAGTAGTAATTAGGCACATATTAATGCGTTCCCTTTCAACACTTCACTCGTACTTCGTCTGATAAGACAAACTCCTTTTTTCCTCTGAAAGCCTTTTTTAATCAAGCAGTGAAACTGCACAGCCATTGGTCGCTGCAGTGGAATTTTTTGTTTAAGGGCTTGCGCGGCAGCACAGCTCTCGCATTCCCCGTTTCTCGACTGCTCTTTTATCTGCCTGTTCTTACAAGGGAATCAACGCCCCCTGTAAATCGAGCGGCTTTATTCCCCTCGGTGGATAAAAGCTATAACTAACTACAGAGCGGGGTAAGTCTTGCCACGGCCGGACCCCTGCAAACTACTCTATTTATATCCTCTGCCTCGCAAGTTCGGGGCATGATAACGTTACACTATACAGCTGCAATAAATGGGTCCCGTAAGAGCACCTTTGCAGCATTCTGTTTTTAGCTCTCTGAGAAAAAAGGCGCAATCTGTTTCACAGTCTAGCTGTGCGGACTCGCTGAATCTCTCACACTCATGTTCTCCTCTCCAAGGCGGGAGCTGATTTGCGGTGAGATAGAGTATGTTTGAGCGAAATATGCAGACACATCTGCCTCCTCAGTGTGTTTCATGTGAGGATTAGTGCACCTCATTGCCAAGCTGCACAATCCTTACAAGGCTGCTTTACATTATATCCGCGTGTGCTCACTGACTCTCTCACGCTCTTATGTTCTCCTCTCCCAGACGAAAACTACATTTACAGTTGAGATTGAGTATGTTTAACTGAATTATGCAGACACAATCCTCCCCCTCAGTGTGTGTTTCATGTAAGGATTAGTGCACCTTGTCGCTGAGCTGCTCGATCCTAATAAGTCATCTGAATGGGACGTCGTCACAGACAGCTTGCGGCCCCTCCACCCTCCCTCCATCTTTTCTGTCTGCGTCAGTGCTTTGATCAACCTGTGGTTTCACTCATACTGATCATCAGTACCATTATACTTGAGTGTTTTTTGATCTTTAGGCCGATTAAAAGGAACGCTGTCTTTCACGTTTCACTGACTCTCGCCGCCTCAGCTCCAGCAGCCAATGCAGAGCCACTAGAAGTCGCTCTAGGCAAGGTTATAATAGTTTGGGATTTTTCATTAGTTTTAGTTTTTACTTAGTTTTGACTTTTTGTTTTAAAATTCAGTTAGTTTTAATTGGTTTTTGGAGCCAGATTTGCTAGTTTTTATTAGTTTTTATATTTTGAAATTGCTTAGTTTTAGTTTAGTTTTTAACCCCTTTTTAACCAGAGAGTCGTGCCCTTCCTAACGAATAATTTTAGAACCTTTTTTTTTTGCATCCAAACTATAAATTATAGATCTATAAATTGGCTATATATAAATAAATAAGCACATAAATAAAACCCCCTACCAAATACTCACCTGAGTAAACATGGTCTATATTTCATGCATGCATTCCATGCATTCCAGTTTGTTTGAAAACTTTTTTCTCTTGCTTTTGAAAAGTGACTTCTTGATCAGCATGCTCTAGTAGTTTAATTGAAAGAATTTGGGACACAGAGGACTTTAGAACATTCTATAAATAAGAGCAGAAATCTTTTATCTTTTATCGGTAGCACTTCTTTGGTTATATGCTGGTCTGGTGGTTTTTAAGTGCATTCATGCAGTGACATCCATAAAAATAAATGTCCAGTGGTGGTTGAAATGATGACATACTATTCTTGTCCAAGTGCAAAGTGATGGTGACTGCCAGCAGTTCTTTCTCTTCCTTCAGATCATGCTAGAATAAATAGATGCAACATAATGACCAGCGGCACCATCAGGCAATTTAATATTTGAAGAGCATTTGTTAAACGAAGTGCACTGTAATTTTATGCTCAAAGTGGGTTGATGGTTACATGTTTCAATGAGACAATGAGATGAAACCGATTAAAGTACAACTGCCTTCCGTATGAAAGGTTAGCTTTCCTTCAGTCTGTTATTCTTAGCACCGCTCATGTTGTTGGCGAAGTGTTGCAGCACTTCTATTTAGAGTGTTACAGGGCTTGTTTACTGACCAAATGGAAACAGTATCGATCCATTTGACATTTTGGACCAACTGTCACTTTCTCTAAGACAGTAAAAAGTATCTCCTGCCACTGTGTCCTGGTCGTAGGACCTCTATGACGGAATACGGAACTCTGGTTAAAATTTAATTTGAGTCACTTTATTCTTATTCATGATCAATAAATAAAGAGTTCAGCAGAGAACCTTTATGGTTAGTTGCCCCACTGCAAAACACAACACTGTATTTTGCAATGTCCCATCAAAAACATGGCAGATGTTTTCTGCTTATTTCATTCGCTTTGCACTCTCACAAGTTTATCATTATTTTAAAGAAGTAGTTCCCAAAAATCAAGAATCTGTCATTAATTGTTATGTTTTTCCAGACCCATATGTTGTTGTTTTCTTCTTCTTCTAAAGTTATATACTAGCTTTGTCTGGATTTCAGTCTGTTCCTCACACAAAGCCTATGGCTTCAGAAGACTTGGAATAAAGCACATGAGTCGGTACGGACTTCTTTCATGATGCTTTTTTTTTTCTTTGACTTATAACACACAAGTTGATGCTCTTGTGATAGAAGTTATTTGTTTACTTTTCACAGCCATCAGTGTCAGCTGGAAATAATGAGCATGTCTGTATTGAATGCAAACAACTAATACCCTAGATAACGTAGCTTGACTTGTATCAACATCAGCCTGATGGCAGGTACAAAAACGTTACTCGTTCATTTGAAGTATTGATCCTTCATTCTCCTCCAAAGGAGTTGCATCATTTCTCTTAGTTCCCTTGTCTGTCGTTCACTACGACGTATGTCGTATCGACAGACTGGGTCATATGCTTGGGAGCCCTGAATCGCTCAGTATTGAGAAAACGGCAACTAAGTTGGCAAGTGGTTAATTGCACACCAGCCATACCGGCCCGGCACGCCGGGTATAAGTAGGCACAGGTGCAACCACTCAT
>JAUCMT010000048.1:19666133-19679372 GCA_032357475.1 Enteromius thamalakanensis
ATGGCCGTGCGGAACCGGGTTATTGTGAATATCCGGGTTTTAAAAGGGTTACTGGCTGCATGTAAACGCACTCAATGATGACTCATGGACCATTACTAAATTCTCATTGGATGCAGTAGTTGAGTGTGTGAATGCATGCATGTGTATTTTTTTCTTTTCATTTTTTTTAATTCAATAATAACTCTGATATAATTTTTTACTTCTTCAGATGCAACCAAGAATGCATTAGCAAATCCTGGTAACACTTTAGAATAGGGAAGACTAATTCATATTAATAATAATAATTTTCTAATTTGCTGCTTATTGATAGTAAGTAATTTAAGTTTATGTATTGGCTAGAATTAGGGATGTAGAATAAGGCATTAATATGGGCTTAATTACTACAAATAAATATCTAATATTCTTGTAATATGCATACTAATAAGCAACTAGTTAAAAGACCCCTAAAATAATTGTTAATTAAATGAAATGAACCCATACTTCACACTTCACCTGTTTTCATTTCATTTTTATTCATTTGTTTCCTAAAAGTATTGTCCAATAAAAGCAGTTTGTTAATTTGAATTATCCTAGCTTGACAATATTTTGGCGGGTTAGTCATTGACTAACTTTTAGAATTGATAACAAAATTTTTTCTTGCATTTCAGTCTCATAAATAAATTTGCGTCCTTTCTCTGAAATATATATCTGATTGTGTTTACCATTCAATTCCAAAGCTTTATTTATGTTTTTGAGAGACCAAAAAGCTGCTCACCAAAGCTGCATTAGTAGGATCAAAAATATAGAAAAATATAAGGAATTGTTAAATATTAGTGCAATTATTGCAATTTACTATTTGTTTATATGTGTATGTATGTATATATATACATATATTTATATATTAAAATTATTAAAATAATATGGATTATTTTATTTCTGTGATCATTTAGAATTCAGTCTTCAGAGTCACATTGATAGTTCAGAAATCATTCTAATATGCTGATTTGCAGCTCAAGAAACATTATTGTTATTATTAATGTTAAATACAGCTGCGCTGTTTCTTATTTTGTGGGATATAATGATCAAAAGAACAGCATTTATTAAAATCAGAACTCTTTTGTAACATTCTCACTTTTAATCGATCTTATCTATAATGTGGTGTATGTTTAAAACATGTCTCTGCTCTCTCTGTTTGTGTTGCAGTAAGCGACAGCTGCTTTCACAATCACACTGAGGACCGCAGCGGGATCAACCTCAAAGATCTCGTGCACGACCCTTCCTTGTGAGTGACCATCACTAAATGAACACACGTTTTACACTTACTAGATGTCCCTTTTCGAGTGATTAAATAATTTGTTGCACTGTATCATGCTGTATGACTTTAGTGGCCTATTAGCTTCAGCACTTTATGTGATGAGACGTTCACGTCATGCTAATCACTGAACGCTTGTCAGGAGTTCAGGCTGTTTAACAGTGGCCTGTAGTTTTACATGCAAAACATGTGCTCGCGTTGAACCCTTGATGGATATTAATGTCAGAAGGATTCATTGTCATGGTCACACTGTGCTGTAATGAAGTGTCATCGCTCATGTTGTTGTGCGTGAATGAAATGTGTGTGAAGCATATCAAACAGGCTAATGCATACAGAAAATCCTTTCTTTTTATTATTTATTTACATTTTTAAGTTTACTGCTGTTTCTGAGTGAAATATGTTTTTAAATAAATCCTTTTTTTAAACATAGAGCATTAAACTCTTGAACGTGTGAATGATGCAAAATATGCACTCAATTAAATCCATTGCAGTTGAAAAAAAAAAACTTTTTTTTTTTTTTTTTATTCTTGGTTGCATCAGCAGAAAACACTTTAAACAGAGAGTTATTATTTTTAGAAAAAAGATGGTGCACATCGTAATCTATGCTGACCAGCTACAGCATTTATTTGTATTTTTATTATATATTTAAATACAAATATAAGGATTCATTCATGTACATATATATTTCCACCCTGAAATCTCACATTTTGTGCTTTAAAATAATGTACATTGCTAAAATTTTAGTAACAAATGGATATTGCACACTAAAATGAGCAATCATGTCATTTTAAAGCTTTATTCTTTGGACAAAAAGCACATCGTTATAAGTTTAAAACTTCAATGCATTTGGGTGAATCTCTTATAACTTGTTATCACGTACAGTAGGACTAGACACACTTTCTAAAGAAATATATCCAGAAATATATCTCGCTGTTTGCAATAGTCCACAAACTATAAGGATTGCTTTTATAATAGTTTTTTATGGTGCTTTTTTGCCAATTCTAATAGCTCTTTTAGTGGATAGCCTACCTTAAAACATAATTCATAGACTCTGTAAAAAGTTATATGGATCCATAATGACATGATGGAAAGTAAGTCATGACAGGGTATTCATTTTTTGGGAGAACTGTCACTTTAAGATGGCGAGCCAGCTGAAAACACTAATGAATGCAGGAGGAAGTGTTTGGATGAGCTGCCAGGTGGTTTTGGGCAGAGCGAGATGAAGGCAATGTGTGTTAAGTGTGAACACTGTGGGACAGACAGCTATCAGACGGGGACGGGCTTGTTGTCCTCACGCGACTGCAGTCTTAACATCCGCTGTCAGTCGTGTTAATTGGTGCTGCTAAAAATAGGCAGTGAATAAATCAGATCGGTGGCAGGCAGCTCTTCTTGCTCTGACCCTTGTTAGAAAGCCAGACAGAGAGTTCAGCTGACCTTGGGCATGCTGGGAGAATTAAATCCTGTCCTACTTGGGTGAATGTAATTTTTTTACCCCAAAGTGTGAAGGGAAAAAAATAATGTTTTGCATAATGAGAATTTTTAAGACCATTAGGATATTTTGCAATCATTGCAATTAAACAATTTTTTTAATTAACTTGTCAAAATAATATTTTTGTTTATTAATGAAATGTTGAATTGTTCAAAAATGGTTTGCACTTCAGCACATCTTTCAATTAAAATCTCAACATATAAATTATTATTTATTAATCATTTGTTGAATTGCTCAAGCATAGTTTGCATTTATTGTATAATTAGGCAAATTGTTATTAAGGAAGTGTTAAATTGCTCAGCCATGTTTTGCACTTATATACTTAAGATTTATTAAATTAAATTCTCAACTTAAAATTATCAAGGATTAGGCTGGATTCAAATGCGGGTAAATTGGGGGGTTCCATCGCGTAAGCAGGATTAAGGGTAGAAGAGAACACTGCTTTAACCCTGGAAACATGAAACACAGGTTGAACCCGTCCAAGAGCAGGAGGGAGCTTGAGCCAAACAGCTACCAGATTAACCACCTTGGTGACACGGTATGGCCCAATGAATCCGGGTGGCAGCTTACGAGAAGGCGTCCAGATAGGCAGATCCTTGGTAGAAAGCCATACCCGTTGGCCACACACATAGGCAGGAGGAGAGGACCGGTGGCAAACGGCTGCTGCCTTGGTTCGCCTGGAGGTTTGGGCCAAACCCCGCCTGAATCTCTCCTAGGTGCAACGGCATCACTGGATGAAAGCCAGGGCAGACGGAACAGCAGCCCAGGTTTCTGTGGTGAAAACAGAGGCAGTTTATAACCCACAGAACATTCAAAAGGTGACATACCTTAAGCCGCCACTAGAAGGGAGTTGCGGGCGTGCTCAATCCAGGAGAGCTGTTGGCACCAGGAACTACGGTTATTGGATGTCAGACAGCAGTATTCTTTCTAGATCCTGGTTGGCCTGAAGACAGACTCACAGAGGCCCCGATCTGTCTACAACTTCCTTCAAAAACTAGGAAGCAAAATGAGGACCCCTATCAGACACCATGAGCAATCCACCATCAGCTGAGCAGTCTCCCGGGTGGAGGGCAATTTGGGAAGGGGAATGAAATGCACTGCTTTGGAAAAGTGATCCACCACTGTGAGAACCACAGTGTTCCCCTACGAGGGAGGGGGCCCAGAGACCAAGTCAAGGACAATCTGTACTAAATAGATATATTCAAGGTTTTTGTGATCCATCCAGACCAAGAAAAGCTGCGCTGACCCCTCCAACCAGTGACACCAAGAGCCAAGATCCAATCTTACCGCCAGCAGTTCTCTATTTCCAATGTCATAGTTATGTTCTCCAGGACTGAGTTGGCAAGAGAAAGTGGCATATGGGGCACCATCCCATTGTGAGGGGAAGGCTGAGATAGAACTGCGTTCGATGCGTCAACCTCAGCAATGAACTGGGACTCAGGATCTGGAACCAACAGAACAGGTGCAGAGACAAAATGGGACTTAAGAGTATCAAAGGCTACCTGGGCTTCCTGGTTCCACCTAAAGACCACTTTGGAGGAGGTTAATGCAGGGACCAGTGCAGTGACCTGACCGAAATTCCTGATGTACCGCTGATGGAAGTTGACGAAACCCAGGAAACACTGCAGAGTCTTGAGGGAGTTAGGGACTGGCCACTTGGCAACAGCTTCTACCTTAGCGGGATGCAGTTTAATTCCCCTGAAAGAGATAATATGGCCAAGGAACTTAACATTCTCGGTGTAGAATTCGCCCCTCCCGAATACGCACCAGATGGTAGGTGTTGTGAAGGTCTAATTTGGTGAAGACCTGGGCTCCCTGCAATAGTTCAAAAGCAGAAGAGAGCAGAAGAGGTCTGATCTGATCATCCAATCCCCGGGGCAGATCCACTGCCGCCAATTCATCAGCAATAGCATAGTCCATCCCTTCATGGAAGCTGCTAGAGTCTAGAACTGAATGGAATAGTCAGAGACAGAACTACTCTTCTAAAACAGGCGAGATAACTGAGCTGCTGCCTCATCCACCTGGGCAGACCGATCAAATAACTTGGCTATCTCTTGGCGAAAAGCTTTAAACGTCGTGCAACAGGGAGCCCGGGAATTACCCCAATTCCCCATTCGCAAGCACATCGGTTGAAGGGAGAATACCAGAACTGAGAAAGGCTTGACAGGCATTCGGATCGTCGTTATAGCCCAGCGGATTGTTGGCATGTGGATTGGGAGGGACGCCAGTGCAGAAAACCGGAGCTTGGTTAGTGGCCTCCTGATGAAGTTCATCTGGATTCAGATGCGGATATAAGAAATGATTTATTAACAGAAGAAATCAGAATGAACTTAAATAGATTCAGGAGACAGTTCGAGCACAGGCAACCGCTGTGACTGCAGCAGATGACGAGTCGGGAGTCCACTCCCTAACCTGAGTGAGAGACTAAATCCCAGAGGGACTGCTGGTTTCTAGGATGGAGAATGCTGAGGTAAACTCCCCTGACCGCACAGATAAGTGCAGAAAAACAAACTTGAAGCCACGAGCACAGGAGCCTGATGAAAATGAAACAAACAAATTGACGGGAATCAAATACAACTAAACTGAGGTATGAACCATAATAGTCTCACACACTTTGACAAAACAGAGGGAAATATAAAGGGAGAAGATAACGAGAAAAATGACAAACAGGTTTGAGAGTTGTGACTCTCATATATTTAACTCAGGTGCTGTCCATTTTTTCTGCTCATCCTTGAGATGGTTCTACACCTTCATTTGAGTCCAGCTGTGTTTGATTAAACTTATTGGAATTGATTGGGAAAGCCACACACCTGTCTATATAAGACCTTACAGCTCACAATGCATGTCAGAGCAAATTAGAATCATGAGTTCAAAGGAACTACCTGAGGAGCTTAGAGACAGAATTGTGGCACAGATCTGGCCAAGACTACAAAAACAATTCGGCTGCACTTAAGGTTCCTAATAGCACAGTGGCCTCAATAATCCTTAAATGGAAGATGTTTGGGATGATCAGAACTCTTCCTAGAGCTGGCCGGTCGGCCAAACTGAGCTATCAGGTGAGAAGAGCCTTGGTGAGAGAGGTAAAGAAGAACCCAAAGATCCATGTGGCTGAACTCCAAAGATGCAGTCAGGAGATGGGAGAAATTTGTAGAAAGTCAACCATCACTGCAGCCCTCCACCAGTCAAGGCTTTATGGCAAAGAGGTCTGACGAAGCCTGTCCTCATTGCAAGACACATGGAAGCCCTTGTGGAGTTTGCTTAAAAAACACCTGAAGGACTCCAAGATGGTGAGATTAGATTCTCTGGTCTGATGAGATCAAGAACTTTTTGGCTTTAATTCTAAGCGGTATGTGTGGAGAAAATCCATGATCTAAAAATGGCTGGCCACCAACGTTTACGTTGTTTTCGATCTAAAGGGTGCTTCTACTAAATACTGAGGAAAGGGTCTGAATACTTAGTACCATGTGATATTTCAGTTTTTCTTTTTTAATAAATCTGCAAAAATGTCAAAATGTTTCTGTCAATATGGGGTGCTGTGTGTACATTAACGAGGAAACAAAACAGAACTTAAATGATTTTAGCAAATGGCTGCTGTCACGATTCCTGCCGGCTGGGGCTATCGTATCTGTCTGCTGTTGTGTTGCACATTGGACTCTATAGCACTTGCAGGACTCAATCTCCCATGATGCACCTCACAATCACAGCTGTTGTCTATCCAATCATTATTGCTCATTAGTCTCTTTATAAATTCTAGTCTCACCTGTCATTTGATCGGTAGGTGTTAGAAGCTGTATATCGAGTTCAGTTCTGAGTGATTTCCTGTCCTGCCTTGTGGTACCTTTTGACTTGGATTGCTTATCTGTTTTGGATGTATCGCCGCCTTCCTACGAACCTTTGATTCTTTTGACCTTGAACCTTTGACCTTTGAACCTCCGTTTACTGCCTGCCACCTTTTGTGTGTTTGTGGAAGCCTGAACAGCCTGGCTATGTTTTTGATTAAACCTGTTCAACCGCAAATGGATCCGAACGTCTCTGTCTTTCCTGTTACAGGCTCGTTCTCCATCGTTACAGCTGCAATAAAACAAAGAGTGAAAAATTGAGGGGGTTTGAATACTTTCCGTACCCACTATATATATATATATATATATATGTGTGTGTGTGTGTTTGTTTTTTTGTTTGTTTTTGTATGAAATGTTTAATTGCTAAAAAAAATAGTTTGAATTTGAAGTGAAGTGACTTGGGACCAGGTACCATACTTGGAATTCTTGCTCTGCATTTAACCCATCCAAGTGCACACACACCGTGAACACACCCGAAGCAGTGGTCAGCCAATGCTGCAGCACCCGGGGAGCAGTTGGGGGATCTGTGCCTTGCTCAAGGGTCTCACCTCAGTTGTGGTATTGAAGGTAGGGAGAGTGCTGGTTATCCACTCACCCCACCTGCAATTCCTGCCTGAACTGGGACTCGAATCCACAAACTTTGGGTTAAAAATGCAACTCCCTGTCCATTAGGCCTCGACTGCCCCATTTATTGTATAATTTAAGGTGTTTAATATAACCTTTAATTTATTGTTTTGCATTTATTGTATAGTTAAGCATTTGATTACATTTTCAAATGCTAAATTGATTAAAAATAGTTTGCGCTTATAATTAAGTAAATTTTTAAGCACTCAAAATTTTAAAATTATTATTTTTTTTTTTTTTATCAAATGTTGAATTGCTTAGTAATGGTTTGCTCTTTTGGGCACGTTTCTTTAAATAAGTTGTCAAACTAGTTTAGTAATTAAAATGTTTAAACATATACTGTATTAATCATACAATGTTTCAGCCATCCTTCAGATGTTTTGTGAAGGTTTTCAGGTAGTGTCCCATCGAGGGTTTCTGCGTCCTCCAGCAGTGTTTTAAAATGCGCCCGAAGCCATCGTTCAGCACAAAGGCACTCTATTATTAATTAAATCACAGCAGCAGATGGCCTTGAATTGGGAGCCCATCCAGAATTGAAGTTGGCCTGTAAAGCTGGGTCACAGATGTGTGCAGCAGGATGCATTCTCCTCCTCTGGCGCTCGCTTTCTGTCTTTCTTTATTCATACCCCGAAGAATGCGGCCAGGCCAGGAATGATGGTTTAAGTGTGGCAGGGTCCATATGACAGCAGGGTTCGATTAAACACCCATAACTCTTCCATTAGACAGAGAAAGACTCGGCCAGAGATCCTGGCTCAGCGAAGGGAAAAATGCAACTCTTAAATCGTGCCAGAAATATCACTGGAATCCAAGGAAGGATGTCAGTCCCTTTGAATGTTTTACAGCTGTTGGATTTTTTCATTATAGGCAGCTCTGTTTTCTAGACATTTCTATAAATGGACTTATTAATGTATAAATGTCGCTGGAAAGCATGCTTATGTTCACAATAACATTATTCCCAGAGCATTTTAACTTTTCTTTATTTTATTAAATTTTTTATGTCATTTAGTTTCCCACTTGAAAATTTTCAAAAAGTTATATAGTATAAATAAGTATTCTATAACATTCTATAAGTAAAGGCTCAATATATTATATATATATTATTTTTTTTTACTATTCTGTATTGGAAAAAACACATTCATGGAATAGTCATAATATACTATTTCTAAATGGTATTTAGTATATAGTATGTAGACGTCTTACATTTGCCAAATACATCCATACTAGAGGTTGACCAATACCGATAGCTAGGTTGAACCACACTTTCTGATGACCGATTAATTAACCGAATGTTTTTATAATTGATAATGGATAAAAAGAGTAAAAATAAAAACAAAAATAGTTCTGAACTTTACAAAAAAACTACAAAAAAGGTGGTGGTGGTGGAGGTGGTACCATCCTGATCATGTGCACTCATGATGTTTTCTTTTTTCTCAGAAATTCTGTGTTGTGTATACTGTACATAACTATAGTTCATTGGAAAAATGTGCCTCTTCAAACATTTCTGCAAAACATGCGTAGCATGAACCGCTGCAGTTTCCAGTTAAAATGAACACTAACTTTTATTCCATTTTATACAAAAGTATGATTTACAGGTACATTTTTGAGGCTAATTTTCACACAATTAGTAGCAGACTGTTATGTTTATGACATCACAACATTTTAAACATTCGATTGAAAACCACTGACTCCTGCTCTGTAGTTTAGTTTCCACCTCACTTCCTGTTTGCTCGTCTATATAGCCTCTAGAACCTCTGGAAAGGATTTTGCTTCTATAATGTTTCATTTTTAGACCAGCACACCCCAGGACTAATGATTTTCTCACTCTGACACTTAATAATCTCCAATTGGAGTCTCACAAAGCAATTTAACTCGTAAGCATTTTTCCACAGGGCCAAAATGTAATATCATTTGAATTGCATCTAGACTCTGTATTCTTTTGCTCGATGATTATAAGTTCATACTTCTAATATTTATGTTTAAAGTTGGATTTACTTCAAAACTTTTCACTGTTTGCTAATTTACAAAGAAACACGTTAAATTGCACATGGAATATGACTAAAATATTAGTTTCTTGTAAAACAGTATATTCACAAGTTATCTGAATGTTCAAAGCATCCATTTTAATTTAAGCTTTTTTTTTTTTTGATATTCAAAATTATTCAAATATTTCTTTTGAATGTTTTGAAAGAAGTAGCTAAAGTAGCTAAATTCTAAATGAAAATTCTATTAATGTTACTAAACGTTTGTTTAGGATATTGAGAGAGCCTTGTCAGAGCATTCTGAGGATGTTCCCGGGTAGCTGGGCTCAACTCTTTCACCACAGATCAAATGTGACATGTCAAGATGAAGTTTTGTGCTTTTTGGAGCTTAAAAATAGAAAATAAGTGAGTGAACAGAAAATGATTAAATATTATTTTAGGTTAACTTGTGCTGTACATTTATAGAGGGAGAAGCTGAAAAGAAAGCGCAGGTATTTGAAAGCACTGGCTCCTGTTGAACACATTAAGCAGAAAGATCCTCAAGCATGTACTGTTGTTAATTAAACTCAATGTGTTTCCACACGTCCAGGACAAAGACACTCTCTCTGGGCCCAAACCATGTGTCTACCTGTGTCAGAATCACAAAACGAAGCGTCTAGCATCACAAATGCTCTGAGAGAAAGAGAGAGAGACAGTCGCTGCCACCAGAGGCTGTAGTCTGAAGTGGTTTCCTTGGAAACGGAAGAAAAGATCCTAAGTTATTTGCTATCAGTATAATGTTATTTATGCAAAGAGTGAACCCAATAACTCTCCAGGGTTACCGTGTTTTACCTGACAGGTGTTACTGTTGCTCTATTAATGAAGAGCATCTCTAATAGAATAAACTGTGTATTTAAATGTTAATCAAAATTACTGCAATGAAGGAAAAATTCAATGTATAATGTAGATCTATCTATATATGTTTGTATTCTCTATATATTCTAATATGAATTCATTATGAGGAGAAATATGGTAAATAAAAGTAAAATAGATAAATTAGAATAAGATTATAATTTTACATGAATTTTTATGGAATGGGGCAGCTGAAAAAAGCTAAACCAATATAGAACTTTAATAACTTATTAATTTATTAAATATTATTCAAATTATAATTAACATTTAATAATCATTTTAATCTTTTTTTTTTTCATTTTTATTTTATTAAAGACATTTTTTACATTTATATACAAGTTTTCATATATATTTTCATGTATCAGTTACATGTAGTTACTAAAATTGTAATTAAAATGTAATTTCCCATCAAATTCATTTATATTTTGCAGAATCAAATCTATTAGTATATGTGTATTAGCAACGCGTGAAGTAGTACATTTGATTTAAGCATTTTTATATAAACTTCATTATGGTCTTTGATGAAAGTGTGTGTAGGTCATTTTCGTGTGTGTGTGTGTGAGAGAGAGAGAGAGAGAGAGAGTGCTGTCACAAGGAAACATGATGCTATAGTTTCCTAAAAATAACACGCAAAGAGCGAGAAGGAAAAAGAAACCTTACATAAGACCTGTCTGCTGCTCTACACCTCCTGCCTCAAGTGCTTTCTCTCTCTCCTTTCTCTCTCACACACGCACACACCATCTCTCTCTGTTTGTCCTAATTCTTGATTTGGCCACAGGATGGCACCATGCAATAGAAAAAAAAGCTTCATTTCTACAAACACATTGTCTTTATGATCCTAAAGATTTTCTTCTAATAGTAATGTGATCTTGTTTTTCAGGCTTGGAGGAACCATTTCAGCTTACAAAATCGTCCCTGATGAAATTGATGAGATCAAGGTATGGGAACAAGTAAATAAAATGGTTTTATCAACAATTTCTATAATAATCTAATATATAGCAGCCTAAATACACACCACTGTTTAAAAGATTGTCATTCAGTGAGGATGCGCTAAATTGATCAAAAGTGACTGTAAAGACATTAATAATGTAAAAAAAAAGATTAAAAAATTGTAATAATATTTCGTGTGTATTATTGATTAAATACAGCTTTACATGGGAGACATGTGAGTATTTGCTGACATTAATTTCTTTTTGTCTGATTCAGGAGACTCTGATTGACTGGTGTGATGAGAAAGAGCTGAACCTGATTTTGACCACTGGTGGCACCGGCTTCGCTCCTCGGGATGTCACGCCTGAGGTCGGTGTGTGTGTGTCTGTGTGTTCCTACTTAAAATATACTCTTACAGACCAACAACACACTCTAGGACTCTGAAAATGAGCGACCTGAATCATCTGCCATCGCTAGAGCAACTTCCACTGGTCAAACCGGTCCAGATCAGATCTCAGCCTTCAGATAGATAGAAGAGCAGATGAATTAATAAATAGGTAGATGGATCGGGCTTCATGTGTGTTGTGACCAATTCAGTGCAAATTTAGTTCAGGATGTGCTTTGAAACATCTTAAATTATTAGTTATTGTCTTCTCCAGTCCTGGCGTGTGGAGAATCATGTAAAGTAGAAGCTCTAGTGGTCTCAGATTTTGAACTGCATTTCTCTGCAAAAGGAGATTCTGGGACTCTCTCTCTTTCGCACACACTCTCTTTCTCATCCCACAAGACTCATCAATACATCTCTTTTGATGTTTTCCCTGTTCTTCTCTCTAATGATGTTTGAAGTATCACTCAAGGACAAAGAACACACACACAGATGATTATTGTGTGCAGTGATACAGTAGGAACATCCAGGGTTTTAACGTGACCAACCTCTGTTGACCTTTGAGCTTCTCTCCCAGATGAACATCACTCAGAGCTTGCTCACAATGGAGTGCTTTGTAATGTTTAATTTATTTATTCTACAACATCATTTCTTTCTCTCTCTCATTCTGTCTGTCTGTGCAGGCCACTAAAGAGGTGATCGAGCGGGAAGCTCCAGGGATGTCTTTGGCCATGCTGGTGGGCTCTCTGAATGTCACTCCTCTGGGAATGCTCTCCAGGTCTCGCTTCAACACATCCTCAGCACGGGATCTTTCATTCTTAATTATCATCAGTATATTCAGAGAACGCTGATCCCAGATCATAGACACTGACTTCAGTTTTGTTTTTTCATCTTGTGGCAGAAACAAGCCTTTATTGAATACTATTATATTCGGATTTTAAATTTACAATTATTTTCTGTTTCCCTGCATATAATCATAATGATAATGATAATTAATATATATGCACTATTGTTTAAAGCTGAAATCCTAAAAAGTGGCTCAGTTTGTTCGTTATTTTTAAAAGAAGTCTCTTACACTCAAATAAATTATGTAAATATTGTGAAATATTATTGCAAATTAAAATAGCTGACTTCCACTGTAATGTATTTTAGAATGTAATTTATTCCTGTGATGTAAAGCTGCATTTGAGCATCATTAATACAGTGTTCAGTGTAACATAATCCTTCAGATCCTTCTGATTTGCTGCTCAGGACACATTTCTGATTTGAAAACATTCTCTTCATTGTCTTGATTTGTGTACAGACCCGTGTGTGGTATCCGAGGGAAAACGCTCATCATAAATTTGCCGGGCAGTAAAAAAGGTTCGCAGGTAAGAGTATTGTTTTGCTATTAATAAGTGTGTTGCCAATATATACTCCAATAGCCAAAACTTTTAATTTAGTACTTCTGATCCAATTCATATATAATAAATGATAAATGGGAGTGTTTTACACGTAATGTGCTATTTTAATTCTTTTTATGTACTTGCTTGTGGTTAAATAAAATATACATTAAGAGGTGCTGGAAATAGAGATAAACATGAATAATTATAGAGCTCTTTTTAGATAAGTCCAGAATAGTTTACTTAAGGGTTATAATTTTTTCATTGCTTGACCAATTTATGAGAAATACCATATCGTTTTTAAATAAAATGTGCATGTTACCATCCATTTTAGTAAATCTCCTATAATGGCGCTTTTCCACTACACAGTACCAGCTCGCCTCGGCTCGACTCGGCTCTGTTTGGTTTTCCACTGTGTAAAAGTTGTAC
>JAUCMT010000048.1:19684818-19698490 GCA_032357475.1 Enteromius thamalakanensis
AAACTCAGCTGCCAGGTTTTTATCATAAATTGATTTGTTTTTGTGTATTTATTTATATATATAGTTCTAAAGCATTAAGCAAGTATTTATCATTTTTAGCAATGTTTTGTCCAACTGACATTCCTCAAGTTATCATATTTTTTTATATATGTATATATAATATATATATATATATATATTTATATATTTATATATTTCTAGTTATTACTAGCTAAAATTATCCCCTTCTGCCATTGCTTTCAGAACTTGTTTTTGTGATGCATTTTTAAATATTAGTTTTATTTTAGTATCATTGAGATTTTATATTGGTATCACAGTATGGTGCTTTTTTTGCTGTTGTGATAAACATGGGATAAATTATTCAGAACATTTATTACATTTATGCATTTGGCATTATGCTTTTAGCTAAGTGACTTACATTGCATTCAAGCTATACATTTTTTGTGCAATTCATGCTTTGCCTGGGAATCGAACCCCCTGACCTTGGTGTTGATGACACAATGCTCTCCTGTGTGAGCTGCAGGAATATGACTAACCTGTGTCTCTGACCCGTTTGGCTCCAGACTCTCAGCTCATATGTCACAGTCATTTCTCGCCCCGCTGTGTTGATGCGGATGGTTGTCATGGGAGCGGGCGTTGCTGTGGAGACTGCTGCGCTCATATGAGTGAGAGAGTTTGTCTCAGTTTGACAGAGATGCAGAATTCTGTCGTCATTGTCTTTGCAAACCTGTATGACTTATGACGTCCACACTGTTCTTTCCCAAACAGTGAAAACATTTACTGACTGGGCTGTTGAGCTCCTTAAACTAAAAAAGCTCCATAAAAACAGTTCATGTAACTATGTGCTACATTTTAAGTCATTCAATAAGGAGACCCAGAGGACGCACACGGCCTCTACGCGGAGGTCGTAAAACCTGGCGAAGGTGATGGTGACGCCCAGCCCGCAACCCTTCATATAGGACATCATAACTCAGGCTGGGTCTGCCTCCTCCCGGGGCAGAGCTTTGCGGTTCACTACCTCATCGCAGAAAGACGTAGTAGGAACCCTGGGCACAAACTGCCCGGTATTAGGTGCCAGCTTTTAGGCACTCAACATTGACAGAGACTGTTTGCAAAACCCCACTCTCTTACTAGAGGCTAACGCATTGAAAGGCGCTGTCCTTCAGGACCTGTTATTTTGAAATCTGATCTTTTTAGAAGCGAATGGAGTGACCCACAGGCCATGTAGGGTGACAGCAGGGTCTCTAGAGGGTACGAGGTGTGGTCTCTGGGAAGAACCTAGGGCTCAGCAGCCCCTCTAGCCCCGAGTTTTTTCTCCCCGAGCAGTACGCCAAACAAGCTTTGCATACGATTATGCCTTGGGCAGGGAAGGAGGCGGACAGCCAATTGCTAGACCGAGAGCTCCGCCAAAAGCAGCTTTAAAGCAAGAAAGCTGCCAAACAAGGGAGCGCCCCAAAAGGTGCAGAGATGGTTGCCGTGGGACCTGTTGAGAGGATGACGGGAAAGGGCTGGAGCAACTGGGATAACTATTCAGGGGGCTAGATTCGGTGCCCTGCGAGGGCTGGGGCCGACGCTCTGCGGGTAGGCTAATGCTTAGCGGGGGTAGGGTCGGTGCCCTGCGAGGGTAGGTGCCGACGCTTAACTTGGGGCTAGGGCCGTGCTTGTGGTAGCTAGAGTTAGTGCGTTGCGGTGACTGGGGCTGAGAAGGGGCGAGAAGGTGATGGGTAAGCTGTGTTGGGTGAGGCTGGGGTCAGAAGTTATTGAAAAGGCCGGGGTGGGGGAGGAAAGCTGCAGGGCGCCTGGGAACTTGAGAACAGAAGAGCAGAAGGTTTAGACACAGGGCTGACGAAGGCTGCTGGGGAAAAGGTTGTCATTGGTAAAGCCGGCGAGGGAGAGAGCTGGGAGGGAAAAGAGAGAGCTGAGTTGGTAGAGGAAATGGGTTGGGGAGGAAAAAACTGAGAGATTGGAGGAGTGGAATTTGCGGGGGAATATAGGGCTTGGAGGGCATTTTTAATAGAGATTTTATGGGACCGAATGTAGCTCTTAAATGCATTAGATAACCATCACACAAGAGTTTGGATCTGGAGCTAATAAAGGCCGTTCTCGGTGGCTCCGATTCTAAAGGGATGGGAAGTGAAACATTCAGTGAAGATACCTGTGCGCTGAAGGATTATTTTGAGGTGTTTTTGGAACCAAAAGCGAGACACCAGTCTATACGAATCATCAAAAAAAAGGGGGTCGGAGGGGAAGGAGGGGAGTGAACTTCTGTAGTTAAGGAAAGCGAGCATGGTTTGGTAGGATTTAATTTGGCAGGGGAGTTTGAACATGTAGATGAAATGGCCTTTTTTGAGTCTGTTTTGTTCTTTTTTAAAAAGAAGGATGGTTTCGTGGTCTAAGATGCGAAGGTCTGCGACGGTGGGATGGATGAAGGGGGGGGGGTGACTGTTATTTCTGAGCATCTTAGAAAACCAAAAAAGCCAGGGTGAACATGGTGTCGAGTGTGCGGTCTATGTGAGTGGTTAGATATCCTTGGCGAAGAATTGAAATGCATTTAGTGAGGATGTAGTGAGGCTGCAACTACGATGTATAAAATGTATAATTCATGGAGGGCTGAGGAGAAAAAATTTGGAGGTAAATTAAGAATTTCGGCTGGCCAGGTTGAAGCGAACCAGCGATTTTGGTAGAAACCCCCGAAACCAATGGAGGGGGCTGCGTCGGTATAGACGCATGTTTTTGCGTAGACACTATGAGGAAGTCATCTTGTAGGTGCATGATGTGGGGAATGCTGTAGTTGTTCATTAGAACAGATACTTTTTTATCATGGTAGCTGCTTGATCTACATCTTGGTAATTTAACGAAAATTCCTCTAGAGGAATGAGGCTATTAATGCTGGGGTTAGCTGAATTATGGAGGGAGGAAAGATCGATGATGAGACGTTTTTTGCCTGAGAATTTTCGAGTGGCAATCCCTATCGGGCTTACTTGAAAAATATAGAACGGGGAGTTTTTAAACGGACCTATCATAAAACTCCCATCTAATTCTTTTTTAATCAGGAGATCGATGGAATCGGGGTCTGTGACGGCTGACTGGAGGTTAGGGCAGATGAGTGTTTGGTCGAGGAGGCAGCAGACACCTAGATGGAAGCCTTGGTTTAGACCTGTTAAGAGGAAATCAGAGAAGTTAGGGTCAGGATGAAAAGATAGTTCTTGAGTGAGTTGATGTTGACTGGAGTCGAGAGATATTTTCTTTGGTTTTTATTTAGCGCTTTTTCAACTGAACAAACTAAATTGGCGTGAGCCCCGCCACTCTTTATTGCATCTTCCGTCATTGAATTCAAGACAGACCAGAGTGCGAGAGAGTGGGTGAGATTGGTGAGCGGGGAGAGAAAGCAAAGAAGGGATTTGGGGGACATGACTAGTAGACTTAGGGGGTGAAATTTCAGGTTAGAAGGAGGTGGATGGATTGACATAGGGACAGGTGAGATCTAAAGCTAAATCTAAAGCTCCCCAGTATGCACACTGGTTTCACTGGGAGATGCGAATGGCATTTTTTGCGGAGAATTAATGGTGAACGTGTAAAAATGGGAACCTCCATAGGACAGCTCGATAATCGCTGAGCTCGTGCCTGCGCTGCGGGTAAGTGGAGCAAATTACCTCCATGTAACGAGTAAATGCGACTGAACTCTGGGAATGATAAGATGTGTGAAGGATTAGTGGGTGAATTTTTAAGAGTAACGCTGAAGCTGCCGCAATGTACTTGGCGGTCCGCAGACAGGGGGGAGATAGGAGATAGGAGGAAAAAGTGATCGATGTCTGCATCTGCTAATATCTGCATGCGGAGGAAGGGAGACACCGGGGTGGGTTCCAAGGCAACGGCGTAATTGGGGGCGGAGAAATGTCTTAAGTGCCTTTGAGCTCTTCTCCCGAAACAAGTTTGAAAACTATGTATATATATATATATATATATATATATATTGTTTTAATATTAGTTACTTTAGCACTGCAAGTAAAACTAAATAAAATGCTGTTGAATTCAAATTTGCCGTTTAAAAAATTTAACCGATTTTGATGATGTCATCATAAGATTTTGAACTGTGATTGGTCATGTATTAACCAGTTTAGGTGCTTTCACTGCACAGTAGTGAAACCCAGATGTGCATTGAGTGTCATGATAATAACAAGGAAAAATTGAAGCATCATCGCTGTTTTATCAGAGACATCATTTGATTTACAGCCGTCTTGATCACTTGCATACTCAGACTCCCTCTGTGTCTCTCGATGTCGCTTCCTGTCTTGTGTTTCTCACAGTCGCACACACACAGATGATGATATGGCTGTGGCAGTCCTCCACACAGTTATCTAACACTCTTACATAACAGTGAGCCACTAACACACATACCAGTTCCTCAGATTATCTGCTAATGCAGTCCTGCATCTCACTGTAATGCACAAGTAATTGGGCAGAGTGCTGATGGCTTGTTCGTTTAGGATATATTGATTAAATCCCTTTTCGTTCTTTCTTAAGATGGCCACTTAATGGAATATTTTGAGTTTGAGATTTTATAAACATTATTTTTGCCTTTGCAAGATGCTGTTGATTAATATAGAAAATAATTTAGACATATTTTAATCATGCATTATGTATGTATAATTTAAAAAAAAAAAGGAAATTAATTCGAAAGGAATTTATTTTTTTATCTGGAAGAGATGCATTAAATTGATTAAAAATTACAGCTGTTTATAATGTTACAAATATTTCTATCTCAAATAAAAGCTTAAAATTAATGTTTCTTAAGCAGCAAATGACAATATTAGGATGATTCAACCTGATCTCACAGAATTGTGTGTAATAACTACGGACTCTTCATGCATAATTCTGTGTTAGTATCACATAATCATCGAAAATTCTGTGATGGGCTTACGGAAAAGATTACAATGTAATTCAGTGACAGGCATCAGCCGTGATCCATGCACGGATAACCGGATTCATACATACATACATACATACATCATCTTCTGCTTATCCGGGACCGGGTCGTGGGGGCAGCAGTCTTAGCAGGGACACCCAGACTTCACTCTCCCCAGCGGATCTACTCCGGGCTCCTCCCGAGTGACCGAACTCCTCACCCTATCTCTAAGGGAGCACCCAGCCACCCTACAGAGGAAACTCATTTCGGGCACCTGTATCCAGGATCTCATTCATATGGCTCATGGCCATAGGTGAGAGTATGAACGTAGATCGACCGGTTAATTTGAGAGCTTCGCCTTGCAGCTCAACCACGACAGACTGCTACATTGACCGCATTACTGTAGAAGCTGCCCCGATCCGTCTGTCGATCTCTGATTTGAAGAAGGCAACAGGACATCATCCGCAAAAAGCAGAGATGAGATCATGTGGTCCCCAAACCGGACCCTCTCCAGCTCCTGACTGCGCCTAGAAATCCTGTCCATAAAAGTAATGAACAGGATAGGTGACAAAGGGCAGCCCTGCCGGAGACCAACACAAGCCGGGAACAAGTCTGACTTAATGCCGACAATGGGAACCAAGCTCCTGCTCCGGTCATACAGGGACCGGACAGCCCTTAGCAAAGGGCCTGGACCCCATATTCCCAGAGCACCCCCCACAGGACATCGTGAGGGATGCGGTCAAATGCCTTCTCCAAGTCTACAAAACACATGTGAACTGGTTGAGCAAACTCCCACAAACCCTCCAGTACCCTAAAGAAGGTATAGAGCTGGTCCAGTGTTCCACGACCAGGACGAAAGTCGCATTGTTCCTCCTGAATCCGAGGTTCGACTATCAGTAATTCTCCTCTACAGCACCCTGACATAGACTTTCCCGGGGAATTTATTGCAAAAACTGACCATAAGCAGTAAAAAAAAAGCATTGCAAACAAGTTGTTGCATTTCAAGTCCTTCTAAAGCCATACAATGTCTGTATGTGAAGAAGAAGGTTTTAATCACTGAAATTATCCCACTCCGTTAACGCATTGACATCTTATTTAAACAACCTGATCTCACAGAATTGCGTGAACTAACCACATATTCTTAATGCATAATTCCGTGTTAGTATCACGTAATCATCGAAAATTCTGTTATGGGCTCATGTAAAAGATTACAATGTAAATCAGTGACAGACATCAGCCGTGATCCACACACGGATTATGATTCAAATATTGGGTAATGAAATTGCCATTATTGCATATGTATTTGTGGTGTGATTTTTCGCTGTAAAGGTCACAACAGTTTTATTAATATTACTTTATTTATACCTTTATTAGCACGTATCCCAACACCTGCCCCTAAACCTACCATCCGTTAATAAAACACAACATAGACCAGCAGCTACAGCTACCAACATTATTTATTAAAAAAGATTAATATTCAAATTCTTCCGAGGCAAAAGGATTGATCCCCATCTCTCCGTCTGCCGTGACTCATCTGTGCTGCAGCTGCTGCCTCGCACAAATTTAAAAAATGCTTGCAGGAGAATCCTTACATCAGCCTTGGTTGTAAAAATCTATTGGTTCTCACGTGTCTTGTGACCAATCATTTCATGCTGTTGTGAAAAGCTATTGGCTCTTGTGTGTCTGGTGATCGATTTGCATCATTCTACTGGACGAGAGTGTCTTTTGAATAAAATGTTAACGCGTTAACAGAGCGGGATAATTTCAGCGATTAAAACCTTGTATTTTACGCTCTTCTTTGCACAAAGACATCGTATGGCTTCAGAAGGACTACAATGCTGTATATATTTTATATGAACAATGAAAGAACAATGAAATGGCTGATGCCTGTCACTGACTTACACTGTAATCTTTTCAGTGAGCCCATCTTGGAATTTTCGATAATTACGTGATATTAACACGGAATTATGCGTAACGAGTCCGTGGTTATTACACTCAATTCTGTGAGATCAGGTTGGGATGATTTCTGAAGCATCATGTGATATTGAAGACTGGAGTAATGATGCTATAAACTTAGATTTTATCACAGCAATAAATTACATTTTACCAGATATTCACACAGAAAATAGTTTTTAATTATCTTTATTTATAAGACATTTCTTTAATTTTTACTGTATTTTCGACCAAATAAATGCAGCCTTGGTGAGTATAAATGTCTCAAAACTTTTTGAAAAATCTTATAAACCCCCAACATTTCAGCAGTAGTAAACATTAAGATACGCAACAATTTTGTTGTTTTGATTGATAATAATTGATCATAAATGCTGCAATAAATCACTAAAAGTGATCAAGATGTTAAAAAAAATCAGAATCACATATTCCATAATAATAACCTGAAATGCTCCATTAATCCTGGTTTTCTCAGTGTTGGACCATTTCTACGGTTTGTGTTTGTTATATTTGATTGTCAAAACCTCAGTGTGGAAAAGCAGTGACTTTACTGACAGCTGCAGATGTATGTTAGATGAAGGATAAATCCACATTGCTGTGTGTGTGTGTGTGTGTGTGTGAGAGAGAAACTCAGACGTATCTCTGACAGTTTTATAGTGATTAATCTATGAATGTTTATCTGTCAAATCTTATTTACACCTCTTCTATCACATTTTCTTCCCACTCTCCTCTTTTCCTCCTCTCTATATGCCTCTGTGTTTCTCTCTGTGCATCAGAATTATGCAGAAGTATAGAAGTGCATACATATATAACCTAGTGTGTGTGTGCACTGATAATGTCCTTCCTCTGAACAGAGCTTGTAAAACTGACTGTCTTTTTGCTGTCACAGAGGTGAGAACATTGAATTTAATGCTCAGAGAAGATCAGATAGTGATGGCCAAGGAGAAATGAAAGAGAACACAATAAAGAAGCGCTCAGCAGTGCAGAGTGTGGCTGACTACCACTTCATCGGTTCTGTTAATTCAGGTTGTTGTGAAATGTTTGTTTGTGAGGCTCTTGGTGCGGACGACTTGTGTGTTTGTGTAGCAGTATTTTAGGAGCTTCGTGTGAAAGCAGTTTGAGACGATGCCTGGTTTGTTGGTATCTTAGCTAGCAAGCAGTTACTGTATTATACTTTAGTCTTGTAAAATGTGTTTACAGTATTCTAGAGTTGCTTTGAAATATAATAAATAATAAATAAATTATCGTAAATAATCATATTTGCATGCATAAATGCATTTATTCATCTTGTTTATAATCTGCATTAATCTGTTCATTATATAAAAAAGGTACATATTTATTTGTAAAAAATAAATCTATGTAAAAGTAAAAGTCTGTAGAATAAGCAATATTCATTTAGTTAAAATGAACAAGATTTATACAAATTGGATTTATTGATAACAGTATATAAATCTGTTTATTGTGTATTTAAAATGCAGTCAGTTTATTAGTACTATAACAGAAATCTGAACTGTTTCATTTATGTCCAAGATTTAATTTCTTTATGTAGTTCAGATACACTTATGTTCACTGTTAATGTTAATGGTCTATTCCTTGTCTTCAGTTAGATTCAGTTGGTTTATATGGTCTCTTTCTGTCCCTATAAATAACAGAAATTTCATAAGCATATTTGTAAGTTTTAGACCATACTGTACATGTGTGTGTGTGTGTGTGTGTGTGTGTGTGTGTGTGTTTATTGTCCCTTTCTCTTTGTCTTTTTCCTTCTCTTTCTCTTACTGACATCTTTTCTTTTTCGGGATAATAATTCCTGCCTGGGCTTCTCTCTCTCTTTCTCTCTCTCTCTCTTTCTCTACTCCTCCTCCTCTTCCATCCATATGTGTGTGTTCACTTCCTCTCTGTGTCAGTGTGTGTATGTGTGTGAGATCTCAGTCTTCATGTAGATGATGGTAAGTCTTCAGTTTTCTCCTGCCATTTGATGATTCTTGAATCAGAAGACACTTGTGTTTCATATTATAATCCATTTGTTAGATTATTAATCAGACAAATCGAGCTTAAATCTGGTGCTGGTGTGTTTGAGTTTGATTTCGTGCATTTATTTTTTCTGGTCATGAAATATGTCTTCAATTGTGTTTAAAGAGTGAGTGATACTGTAGAAAAATCTGAATGCATCAAACAAACTTATTGCCATAAGGTTTGCATTCATAATTCTATTCCTCTGTCTTCTTGTGTTGTGTTTTAGGCTATAATGTTGTATTTTTGGCAATTGGCAATTTGTCCATCTATGTTTATTGTACATTTGCGTTATTCATCACGCAGAGAAAAACCCATCATGTGTTCTTTCAGATGTTTGGCTGAATTATGGGTATGTTAGATAACTCCCTAAAGCTGCTTTCCTGACTTTGGAGACATTTTTAAAATGTAGTCTGCCGAGAATCTTGAGTAAAATAAGCTCTTTATGTTTTTTGACTAAATTTCAGGTAGGGAATGCTTGCAATTTTAAATCAAATGTTTATGTTTATTTATTTATTGTTCAGGGTTATGGTTATTATGATTTGTGTTTTGAAATGTTTTATATTTTAATAAAATAATATTAGGTTTTCACATATACATATTATTATCTATTTTATTCGATTTTTAAGATTTGTATTTTTTATTTTTATTATTTTTTATTTTTTTAATAATATAATTAGATTTTATTGATTATTGAACATTTAAATACAGAGTGCTCATAAATACTGCTATTCTTTCTTACGTCTTTATTCTGTGCAACACACTATTTGTGTAATTGCATATAAAATCTGTATTCGAATGACAAAGTTTAGACATAAATAATTTCATTCATTTAATGTGAGGCCTATTTTTCTGTGTGCTTTAAATAGAAAATAGTCAGGTTTTTATCTTTATCATAATAAATCCAATTTGTTTCAATCTCATACATTAAGTGGAGCAAGAATGACTAATTACTTTGTGTGTTTGTACTTTTTAACTGATTAAATTGACTTGTTTTCACAATCAACTCATTTAAAAATATGAATTTATATCTAACTTAGTTACTATACCATGATTATTTATTTACAATGTTTAATAAGTTGTATTTGAGTTTATAACTGCGTGATTTCATTTTTTTTATTTCTTCTGTGACATCGCTCACAGCAGGCAGCTGCTCAGCTGCCATCACCGCCTACTTAAAAAGTGTCTTATGAAATAGATACACTTTATTACATTATCACAGAAAAGCTCAGTGTTTTCAGAATGTAATTCAATTAGTTCAGGACCTGTAAGAGGCTGCAGATTTGTCTATACTCTTAAAATTAAAGATTTAAGTGTAGGTATTAGTAGTGATGCCAAAGAAGAACCATTTTGCTTCACCAAAGAACTTTTAATTCTTTTTTTCTTAGTGTAAAGAACATTTATTAAACTAATAACCCTTTTCTACAATGGAAAAATTCAATGGATGTTAAAAGTTCTTTATGGAGCTATTTATGTGTCTTTACACAGCCCTTGTCTAAAAATCCAAAAGATTTCCAATCAGAATTGTTTTGAATTACACAAGCTGTTTTCATTAAAAAAAAGGACCTCATTTGTATCCACTGAGTGACACTAAAACACAGGTTCAATATGAAAACCCATAGATATGAAGCTGGATATGTGTGATGCTAATGTTCAAAAGGATCAGTTTTCAAATATCCCAGCATATTAATGTTGCTTTGAAGTAATAACATGTTATTATTCAAGTAACTGTACAAAAACGATGCTTTATTAATTGAAACCCTGTAAATTGGTGTTAAAAGGAAGAGAGTTTTACTGCCTCTAGTGTTCATTTCTCTTGGATATGTTCTTGTTGGTACGTTTCTTGTGTCTCTCTAAAAAGTGCGAGCCATGTATGCCATGAGAGATCATAATTCGGGACCATTCGAGTGAGATTTTTTTTATTTATTTTTTTTGGGACCCATCCTATTTAAATGTCTTTATGTGCATTGTACAAAATAACCAAGATTGATCAAGTGCTAAAAGCCTTACGGTCCATTTGTAAAATCAAACCATCACTGGGACATAAGGAGATTTGGCCAAACTACTAAGTATTGTCATGAGACTTTGTTAGAGTATCACATTAAAGTCTATTGCTATCAGTTGGTTCAAGCAGTTTTTGTGTTGAATTACCCTTGAGGAAAAACACTTCTTTAAGGACATTCCCCGTAAAGCAGTGTACGCTGCAGTAACAGCGCTGTGTGTGTGTGTGTGTGTGTGTGTGTGTGTGTGTGTGGTGATAAATAACGCTTCTAAAGATTATATCTGTAGTTCTTGAGTTTCACTTGAGCTTTAAACTCGGGTGGGCTGCAGCCTGCAAGATATATTACAATATTCCTGGTTTTATGTGCAATAAATACCAAATGATTCTTGTCATACACTGTGAGCATCTCAAGATGACAAGAAATCAAAACTGATGGTGTATACTTCAATATGTGTTTGGCTCTTTTTGCTTGTGATTTATTAGGGCATTTTATAATTAAGACAAATTGTTTGTAGATGTGTTTAAAACACATGGATGTGTTTACAGTATATTTTGCGACATTTTAAACATCTTTACTGTTTATTTCACCAATTGAATGCAGACTTGCTGAATAAAGGTTAATTATTTTATTTATTTATTTTTTACCCCAAATTTCTTATCTTGATATTTTCATATTTATTACATTGGCATCAGTATTGCAGGTTTGAGAAACATCTTTTTAATAATGTTGTGAATCATGGTAGCTCAAAGTTGCCATGTTTTAGCAGCAACGTGTTAAACTCTTCACCCATCTTTTCATCTTTCATCTGTGTTTGTGGCTGTACTGTATGTGTTGTAAACACAGTAGAAACTGGATTTAATGTGACCACATTTTTCTTCCCAAGCTAAAATTAATCTGAGATATGGAAGATATAGAGATTCTGCCACATAAAATTGATAATGCTTTAGAAACTCATAATGAGATGAAAAGTAGAAATAAAAGTCATTATGGTAGTCGTTTTAGTTTAAATTATTACATTTATAATTGTATAATTAGGAAATAAAGAGTACATCATTTACTTTATCTCATAATTTCAACTTTTTTTGTCATAGTTTCTATTTAGTATGTCATAATTTTCAATGACATGACTTAAATTTAGCATGACGTAATTGATACTTTTTAAAAAATTATTTCTACTTCATAATTTAAACTTTTTATGACATAATTTGAGTTTAGTTTGTCATGATTTCACATTTTAAAGTTAATATTTTAATCTCGTAATAATATAAAGTATTTATGATCTATGAAAGCATGTTTTCTTTTCCTTACATGACAGAAATAGGCTTCCTCAGGGATCAGAAATGATTGTCCACTAAGTAAACTAAGATCTCAGGTTTGATATTCAGAAAAACAGATGAACTTGCACTGAAAATGTCAAGAACAAATCCCAGATCCAAAGCCCAGGAACATGCTCTATGCAAATATGCGAGTGTAAGCGCGTAGTTTCTGCTCTTTTGAAATGTCTTCTGTTCCCAGCTGCTTTGGCTTGCGGTGCTCCAGCAGTCCTCCGGGCCAGCAGGGGGCGGCAGTGTGTGTGTGTGTCTCAGCTTGGCTTTGCTGGCTCTTATATTTAATTGTCTTCTCTTCTCCCCCCTCTCGTGGCACCCAGGCGCGGCTCCCCTCCTCTTCATCCACCCTAAGCATTGCTGAGGTATTCCTGCATGCGTCTTGGGCCGCATCGCCATGGCAACAGCTCTCCTCCACCTCGATGTGTTGCCATGCGACATGTTTCTTCTTGCCTGCGATGATTGTTGCTTCCTGCTCAGCTTGAAACCCTTCCTGGCTTGTCATGCATGCTTTTCTCAAGTGCACAAATGACTGACAGTCATTTTTGTGACAATTTTAGATGTGTGTCTTGGACATTTTTCTGTTTTTGAAGTGCTTTTAATTTTATTGGTTTATCCATCAGCATAATTATATCAGATTTTTTTATGCATTTCTATGGCATTTTTTTCTCATTCATAAAACACTTTGTTCTTACTAGTGGGGTTGCTTTTTTTTTATTCAGAGGAGAATACAAGAACTCATAGAGGTAACAACATAGTATGAACCAAATACAAAAACAATAAGCATCATATTTTAAGGGGATCCACAATAAATGTTAGGCAAAAAAAATAAAAATTAAAACACAAGAAACTTGGACATGTTTGATGATAATTTAAAGGCACAACAATTTTTAAAGAATCTTAATAAGGAGTAAAACTGCTCAAATATCACATACATGTGATATTTGATGTACATACTGCACCCCATATTGACACAAAAACACAGAATTGTTGACATTTTTTACAGATTTATTAAAAAAGAAAAACTGAAATATCACATGGTCCTAAGTATTCAGACCCTTTACTCAGTATTTAGTAGAAGCACCCTTTTTTGATCGAATACAGCCATGAGTCTTTTTGGGAAAGAAGTTTTGGGAAAGAAGTTGGATTTGGGGATCCTCTGCTATTCCTTTTTGCAAAACCTCTCCAGTTCTGTTTCCGATCCAGTTCCGGTTCTGGGAGTCACGATTCAATTCCAAAATGATTCTTGATCTACAATTTTTTACCAATTAATTCTACTGCTGTGCAAATGCATCTTTACAGCTTCTGCTTTTTGTTTATAGTTTAACCCTCTAAGCTCGGCCGTACACTAACTCGGTTGATTTTGGTCACACAAGTTAGTGTTATATACCATTCGAATCTGTTCACTCTCAGTAACAACAAAAGTGTGTTCTTTTGCAAAATAAGGAAAATGTAAAGTGTGCATGATTTTTCTTTGT
>JAUCMT010000048.1:19731245-19741493 GCA_032357475.1 Enteromius thamalakanensis
GATCGGTGCATCCCTACTTTCAAGTACATTCAGAGCATTAGAAACGCTAGTTGGTGTTCCAGTATAATCGGTCCGCCGAAACTCATCCAGTTAGAAACGTTCCGCAATGCAATAATAAATGCGATTAAAATGCGTTAAAAAATTTTTACACGTTATTTTTGTGTAATTAATTAATCTAAATTAATGTCCCGGCCCTAAAATATACATATTAATGTTGCGTCATTCCAAATCTATAAGTTGCTATTATTTTAGTAATCTATAGTATTCACTGTAAAAAAAATAAAAAGTTGACAACTTAAAATTTCAAGGCAACTTGTTGCACAGATTTTTCAGCAAATTCACTTCATTGTTTCACATGTTAATGTAACATGTTTTTCTGTTTCATTGAAGATGGATAAGTTAGTCTAATAAGTAGACAACATCATCTTTGTTTGTAAGACAATTTACAAGACTAATGTACTAATAATTGCAAACTAAATCAGGCCACAATCAAGTTCGTTTTCAGTTCATTTTGGAGTTCGAATCAGCTCACCAAAGCTGGGCAGTTACACAATTGGTGGGTGTTTTTTGAAACTCCACCTTTCCTGGCGTGGAATTTTTTCTTCCTGGTTCGTTTCTCATTCGGATGAGGTCAGGCAATGGAGCAACATCTCCAAGTCGCGAAATACATAGCTGAGCTGCCACAGATATATCCACACCTTGTACGATCGCTCGCGGAGAGACTTTAAAAGTTAACAGCGTCATGTCATTTCAAACGCAAAAGACCTTTGTTCATCTTCAGGACACAAATTAAGATTTTTTTGCTGATATCAGAGAGCTATCTGTCCCTCCATAGACAGCAACACAACTGAAATGATCCCAGATCCAGAAACAAAGTAAAAACTTCAGTAAAACAGTCCATGTGACATTCAGTTTTGCGACGCTATGAGAATATTTTTTCCGCAAAGAAAAGAAAAATAACATAATTTATCTCTACCATTCTTCCCCGAGTTATGTCTTTCACCATTTTAGACAGTATCACTACGCGTGCGTACGCTTTCGTCTAGGTGATTACATTCATGCGGGAGCTTCCACTCGGATATAAACAAGGCTGATTACGTCAAATACTTTGTCAATATTTGTATTGCTGTCTATGGAGGGTCAGATAGCTCTCTGATATCATCAAATATATCTTAATTTGTGTTCTGAAGATGAACAAAGGTCTTATGGGTTTGGAATGACATAAGGGTGAGTCATTTTTGGGTGAACTTACCCTTCAATCTTCACCCCGCTACTACTACTCTAGGGTGAGTAAACAATGACAACATTTTTGGGTGAACTATTCCTTTAAACATTTCAGGCAGCTTTTAAATCAGATGTAATTTTTTAAATGTAGCACTGATGTTTCTGTCAGAGCTGGAGGACATGTTGGGCTCTCTGCAGCATCTGCAGCTGTGTCTGACGGATGCTGAGAGTCAGCGAGATGTTCAGCTGCTGCTGGAGCTGCTGCTGCACTCGGACTTCCAGCAGGCTTTCCTCACACACCGCAGCGTGACTCAGAGCACCAGATGCCTCTGTCCTCCGTTCCCGCTCACCGCACATGCACAGCAGCTCAGAGACGAGGTACAGCTCTCAGCACAGCACCACACCAACATTCACCTGCATTACTGACATGCTCAGACAGAAGCCCATCAACGAAAATACCATTCTTATATGGTCACTAAAACATTATTTAGCTCTCTAAACATTCAAAACATGATTTAAAAAAAATATATATATAATGTTTTAAAAATGTTTGGGGGGGGGGGTTGTTCTTGTTTGTAGTGGTTATACAAAAATTAAGGGAACATTTAATGTTAATTTTTTTTTACATTATGGAAATTATGTTCTGAAAAGTGTAAAATTTTCAAAATGTGAGAACTAAAACGTTACATAAAAAAAATTGTTATCTGTATCTGGTATCTGTAGTCATAGTACTTGAGCAAAGGCCTCTGAAGTGCTTAATAAGGACGTGGTAATTGGTTGAACTGCCCTGTGCCGAAGCATGTAGCTGGATGAAGCAGGGTTTGTAATCTGTCAGTGGCTTATGGACTGAGACAGATACTAAGACAAGATCCTGGAGGCCAGAATGAGATCTAGTGGATTATTACTGTCACTGTATGTGTGTGTGCTGATTAAGTGTTTAATGCAACGCAGAGAGGTGTTAGTGAGCTGTTTCATCACGTACTCAACATGAAATAACACAAGCCTTTTTATTTCAGTAATGTAATATTTCACTGGAAAACAGGATATTTTACTACAAAAAAATATTCGTTTTAAGTGGATGTTAGATATCACCCGGTTTTTGATGTTTCTTACACTAACTAAATGTTTATATATTTTAATTATATGATTATATAATTATATAGCCTAAATTATATGATTTGCTCACCCATAAATGAAAATGTTTTGGAATTGTACTCATTCTCAGGCCATCCAAGATATAGAGGAGTTTGTTTCTTCGGCAGGTTTGGAGAATGTAGCATTACATCATTTGCTGAGTGAATGGGTGCCGTCAGAATGAGAATCCAAACATCACAATAATCCACAAGCAATCCACATTGCCCCAGTCCATCAGTTAATGCCTTGAGGAGTAAATAGCTGTGTAATTGTATGAAACACATCCACCCACATATTTGTTCAGAAAGGTAATCTGAGCGGAGTTCTCTCCTGATTCAGACCAGACAAATTCTTTTGAATTTAACGTCTTAAAAGACATTATCTCAAGACAATAATTGCTGCACGTTAGGATTACTTTGAATGTTTATTGTGATGTTTTTATCAGCTGTTTGGACTCCCATTCCGACGGCACCCATTCACTGCAGAGCATCCATTAGTCAACAGTTGATGCAATGCTACCTTTTTCTAACTCTGTTTGGTGAAGAAACAAACAAACTCATCTATATCCTGTTTGGTACATTTTCAGGACATTATTATTTTTGGGCATAAAATGTGTGCGTAATATCCAAGGGATATATATTGGATGTTCCTCGGGTTATTTTGAATGAACAACAGTCACAGTGATGCTTGTGTTGCTGTATGAGCTCTACTCGTCTGTGTTGTTGACTGCTGTTCTGGGTCTTCAGGTGGAGAATGTCCTTCAGTCCAGCAAACACACTGAAGCCTCAGAGCTCACAGACCTGCTGACATCACCACACCTGCAGGTAAATCACCAGGAATCACTCCCACACAACATCTGCATTATTTTACTGATGTTTGATTGGACACACATACATTGACACCAGCAATAAAGAAAAGTGAGTTTCTCCTTCCAGTTAAATACCCAGAAAGATTTTTCTTTTGCCCAACCAACATTGAACATAGTCGCTTTCATTTTTAAAGGTTAAATAAATGTCAGGACAAAAAGTGATTAAAGTTATGTTTGTGGAATCTTCTTAAAACCTTATTAATATTTGTTGCATACATTTGTCATTCCCACTTTACATTAAGTGTCCCTAATACCTGTGTACTTCCATAGATGTGTGTGTACTATGTGACCACAGTGTAACTACACAACGGTACATAGTATATCCACAGCTGTAATATTTTTGTAACTGCACACATGTAACACCCCCCAGAATGGTGTGTGTGAGTACAAATGTGTATTAGTATCAATATTACAGCTGTAGATACTGTGTACCGGTGTGTACTTACACTGTGGTTACACACTACACACACCTCTAGTTACTATGGAAGTACGCAGGTATTAGGGACACGCAATATAAAGTGGGACCCATATGTCTAATGTTGAGAGAAAATCTCAATTGCTGTAATGTCTTTAATGTTATATTTACTCATTGAACATTCTCATGCCTAACGTTGAGAAAACACGTTTTAAAAACAACATTCTCAGAACATCCTTATGATTGTAAGAACGTTCATCAATATAATCCTGACAACAACACTGGACATTTTAATGCTCTTGGAATATTGAAGGCCACGTACACACTGTACATTTTTGGGACACCCGTATTAAGCCTGGCTCTCCCAAGGTTTTTTTCCCCATTCTCTAATAGATGGGGTTTTGCTTTCTTGCCACTGTCTCCTCTGACTGGCTTAGTTGGGGACACCTGATTTCTAGGGATTATTGTTGTCTTGACTACAGAGACTGTCTCTGCATTTGATAAATAAACAGATCAAATCATTTCACATTACATGTTCAGTGCTTTGCTACAATCTGTATTGTTAAAAGTGCTATATAAATAAAAGTAACTGATTGATTGATTGAAATGCAGGAATGAACCCTCTAAATAATCGTTGTGTGTACTCACTCCCGCACATGTGATGACTGACATAGAGGAAACCATAGCAACCAGCTAAACTAGCTAAAGGTCATTGGTGGAAGTCCTCTGACATTATCATCAACAACCAGTTGTTAAGTGCACACTGGACAACATTTCTGTAAATGTGGTTGTCACTGCCTGCATTTTGAGGGAGTTAATTCAGTAGTAGAATGCGGTTGTCACTCCTGTAAATTACTGAACTGTGTGTGTACAGAACACATTATGCACTTAAAGGTGAATTAAAAATCGAATTTAAATGCAGTGGGTGCATGGCCAAAAAACTTTTACATTACATTTTGTAAGTATAACAATGTACAAAACTGTTTGTAACCTTAACAATTGACAAAATAACATACAAATCATGAAAAGAAAACCGGACATTTTCAAAATAATGTTACCACAATTTTTTTATTATATACATTGAGAAATAATAATACTTTATAACTTCAGTTGTACATTTTCTTGGGTGTTTTGAGTTTGCTCGGGTGTTATTATGCACTTTCTAAAGTGTTCCGGTGTTGGCCAAATAGGTGCCCTAAGCAGAATAGTATTGTGGTGCCCCCTCCCACAAAAAAAACACCTACTAGCCTATAAGGGGTCAAAATAGAACTTTCATATATAAAAGTAAATAAATAAATACATTTTAATTACATTGTATTATGCATAAACTACAATTGTAGCTCTAGACAGAATAGCCTGTATGATTTTATTAATACGGTGTGATTGATTTTATGGTCTCAAGAATTCAGAAATCACACAAAATCTTAAACGTCCATGTTTTTGTTGAAGAAATGAAATAGGCTGTAGCATTTCTATTACAAAAACGTGGCCAAATTAAAAAATAAATAATAAATTAAGTGGATATTTGAGTTAAATCTTTGGTCAGTATTGAACAATAACTGGATCCTTCTGTAAATGAAGCCTGTATTGCCCTTTACAGGCATTGCATTACATGATGTATTTTTACAGTGTTAGTGTTATTCAGTTAAACTATAATTAAAACATATACCATATATTGCCTCGTTGTTGTTATATAATAGATTTAATGTCATTGAACCTGCAATGTCAATTCAGATGCGTTCACCAACAATAAAACACATTAGTATACTAACGTCAGTCAAAAATGTTTCACAGGATGATAAACCCATTACCTGGATTCGAAGCAATGATTTTTTTATTTTTCCTTTCTCTGCGCCAGCTTGCGCTGAAGTCTTTTCCCTGATATATAATATGTATGTTTATATTTAGATGTTCATGTTATGTGGTGTGCCCCTGGGGGCTGGTGCCCTATGCAGACTGCGTACTCTGTGTACAGGGAGCCGCGGTACTGGTTGCTAGGCAGTTGCTAGGGTCTTCTAGGTGGTTGCAAGCAGTGCTAGGCTGTTTGATTGGAAGTTGGTAAGTGGTTGCTAGGGAGTTGCTATGCAGTTTATAAAGTGTTAAATGTTACTCTTTGGTAGCTATGGCATTCTTGGTGGCAATTACTTTGTCTTCTCTGTGTTTGATAGGGAGTTAATAGGTGGTTGCTTGGGTGTTGCTAAGCAGCTATTGTATTTTGTGTGGTATGCTATGCAGTTGCATATGGTGTTCTGGGTAGTTGCAAGGGTGTTGCTAGGCTGTTGCTATGTACTGGATAGGATGTTCGCTGTGTTTTATAGGGACTTCATAAGTGGTTGCTAGGGTGTTGCTATGCAGTTTCTAAAGTGTTTTAAAATGTTGTAGGACAGTTGCTAGAGTCTCATGCATGGTTGCAAGCATTGCTAGACTGTTGCTAGGGTGTTTTTAAAAGAATGTTGGTTAGTGGTTGCTAGGGTGTTGCTATGCCGTTTTAATGCTGTTCTGCCTGGCTACAAGGGTGTTACTAGTCTGTAGTGGCTATAGGGTGTTTTCTGTTCACTGAGGGGTTTCTCCTCCCATTTAAAAGCCCATTTTATTTTGTTTTCAGAAACATGCATGATTATATGTTTAGTTTGTTGTTTGCAGCCTTCTGTCTGCAACCAAATCAGGCCACACCTGAACTAATGAAGTAGCTGCATAGTTGTTTAATCAAAGAATCAAGACCTGACGAATATATTCAAGCCCAAAACAAGGGCATGAACACAACCTCTCCATGTGTCTATTTGTACACACCACAGGTTATATCCAATTAACGGCCTTAGAAACAGATACCTGTCTCAGAACAAGCCACAAGATGATTCCCCTCCCCTCAGATATACTCCTGCTATGTCCTGTCACCGCACACAGCGGCTGTTTAAAACAGCACAGCACTATTATTCTTCATAAGGTATGAATGCATGAAGAGAGGTGATATGACGACCGACAGCTCTGTGGGAGATTATGGCAGATTGTTCTGGTTAAACTGTGCATCACGTTTGGTAGACACTAATGTTATTATTGCGAGGTACGAGACGCTTGTCACCTTCACTGAGGTAAAGCACCAATCCTGTGACCAGGACAGATGGTCAGGTTAAATGATGGGCGGAAACTTGTTTGGGTGCTTCTCAGCTTAAAGATGTTTGACTGTTTGCTTGTTTAAATGACATTATAAAGCAGGGTTTTTTATCAAAGCACATAGATATATTATTGTAACACGTTGCCAACATAACTCTAGGGCATTGCTAGGGGGTATTGCTATTTAGTCACTTAGGTGTTCTGAGTGGTATAGCATGTTGCAATACAGGGTGTTACTAGGTAGCTACTACAGGGTGCTTTGATTTTTTTTTTATGCAATTGCTATTGTGTGCAGGGTGGTTGCAAAGGTGTAGCTAGGTAGTGTGTTTCCAGTGTTTACTAAGGAGTTGCTGTGTGGTTCTATGCCATCTGCTAAAGTGTCCTAAGTGCTTTAAAATGTTGCTTTGCAGTGGCTATGGTGTTGTTTTATAGTAAAATAGTTGCTTGAGTGTTTGCTATGCCGATGCTGCAGTGCTGTCAGGTTTGCTGTTGCTGCACAGTTGCAGGGGTGTTATATTTGCTATGTGGTGTACAGTGTATTGCTATGGAGATGCTAAGGTGTTCTGGATGATTCCTTACTCTCTCAAATCAAAAGACTCGATGCTGACATTTCCATTTACCAGGGTTGATGTCCATGACTCTTCCTCAGGCCCTGATGGATGCTCATGACTGTATTGCTGAGCAAGAATTGGAAATCGAAACTATTGAATCCATGGACCAGGATGAAAAGACCACCAAACTAGTTTCCCTGGAAAAAACTCGTGACATGCCTCTGGTAAGTGCCTGTGTTATTCATCTACATAATACATAGTCTCTAAGGGAAGCTTTGATTATATCACCGTAGCTTCTGACGATGTGTTTGTTGTGCTGCTACACCTTAACACTGTTTAGGGTGTGACCGTTCGGAATGAACATGACCGTGTAATCATCAGTCGGGTGGTGAGTGGCGGGACGGCGGAAAAAAGCAACCTGCTCAGCGAAGGAGATGAAATCCTGGAGATCAACAGCATTTCAGTCCGTGGAAAAACTGTTAATGATGTTCACAACATTCTGGTGAGATCCAGAAAGTCCTCAACTCTTTAAAACTTACTTTACCAAAGTCATGCTGTGATCAAAGATGAGTTTTCAGCACCATCAGTCTTCAGGGTCACATGATCCTTCAGAAACCATTCTAATATGCTGATTTGCTGCTCAGAAAGATTGTTTTAATGTTGAAAACAGTTATTTGTGGAAACCAAGATGCGTTTTATTTTTCAAGATGCTTTGATGAATAGAAAGTAACATCGTAAATGTCTTTACTGTCACTTATGAAAAATTGAATGAACTTTGGTAAAAAAACAGTATAATGTTTTTAAATGTGTGTTCTTCTTGTTTGTCTGTAGTCCTGCATGCACGGGTCCCTCACATTTCTCCTCATCCCAAACTCTCAAAACAAAATATCTCCTCCCCGACCAACTGTGGTATGATGTCATCAATTTCATCATTTTCGTTAATTGCTATAATTGTGTATTTCAAACTATAGTAGATTTATTTTCACAATGCATTCTGGAATTGCCTTATGAATTATTATACATGTGAAAAATATATGATATGAGGCTGATTTAGATTTTATGCTTGGTAGTAGCTCATTAGGGTTTGGTACAAAACATATAGATGGTATCAACGGGCGCACGCGTCTGGAGCTAAGCTAACTTCTAGTCTGTGTTTGTTTATCAGCCTGGTTAGTGTCACCGGCTACAAACACAGCTAAATTGGAGTAATAAAGTTGGTCTTAAGGTTATTGTCCTGTGGGATGTGTTTCCCATACTTGTTTATTTGTGGCTACCTGCCACGATATCAAAACTGACCAATTGTTTTTATATCACTGTATTTTTGAAGGAAGAAAATGACATTTACGTTTCATCCTGCATGTAAGGCAGTGTTTGTAAGCTCAGAGCTGATTTGTCTGCAGCCGTTACCGGGGAAACCAACACAGTGTCACGAGCAATTCGGACATATTCGCATTAAATTTGTGCCAATTCGTACTTATTTGTACGACCTCACTCGTACGATTTTGTACGATTTGTTTAAAACCAAGTAATGGGTAGGTTTAGGGGCGGGGTTATGTTTAGGTAATTCGTACAAATTCATACGAATTGGCAATCTCGTAAAATACGTACGATTTAGAATAAATTGTATGAATTCGTACGAGTGAGGTCGTACAAATTTGTACGAATTAGCCACCTTGTAAAATATGAATTGCTGTGAGATCAGGTTGGGGAAACCTCCCATTTCTCGTGTTTAAAGCACCTCCTGCTGGCAGAGAAGGAATTTGCATTCATGATAAATAAAAAAGTTAGGGCCACAAAAGCAAGCACCCGCAGTAACATTTGTTTAGGTTGTCTTTGAAACCATCTATACATAAGCTTTGTCCTCATCTCATCTTTCTTTTTCTGAACAGATGCATGTGAAGGCAAACTTCAGCTATGACCCATCTGAGGACCCATACGTGCCATGCAGAGAGCTCGGCCTCTCCTTCCAAAAGGGAGACGTCCTACACGTCACCAGCCAGGACGATCCAAACTGGTGGCAGGCATATAGAGATGGACATGAAGACCAGAAGCCCCTCGCTGGCCTTATACCTGGTTAGAACAATTAGCAGAGTGCCTGCTGAGTTACAGGATAGAAACATGCATGTAACAAGTGCAAATAATTTAATCTTTTCCTGAATAGGGCAACATACAATTATATTCATTACGCATTCACAACGAACATTTTATTTGCCAGTGTAAACTCTGATTTAATGGTGTTTTTATGGTGTTATTTTATTATTATTTAAATAGTATTATTTTGTTAATTGTTTTTAAAATTATTTAAAAATATTTAGATTATATATATATATATATATATATATATATAGTGGGCAAGGAAAGTACTCAGACCACTTACATTTTTTACTCTTTGTTGACTTGCAGCCATTTGCTAATCGTTTAAGTTCATTTTTTCCCTCACTAATGTACACACAGCACCTCATATTGACAGAAAACACAGAATTGTTGACATTTTTGCAGATTTATTAAAAAAGAAAAACTAAAATTTCAGAAAACCTTCATTTGAGTCCCACTGTGTTTGATTATACTGATTGGACTTGATTAGGAAAGCCACACACTTGTCTATATAAGACCATACTGCTACACTTAAGGTTCCTAAGAGCACAGTGGCCTCCATAATCCTTTAATGAAAGACATTTAGGATTATCAGAACCCTTCCTAGAGCTGGCCGTCAGACCAAACTGAGCTAGAGCCTTGGTGAGAGAGGTAAGGAAGCACCCAAAGATCACTGTGGCTGAGCTCCAGAGATTCAGTCGGGAGATGGGAGAAAGTTGTAGAAAGCCTCTTCTCAGAGCAAGACACATGAAAGCCCGCTTGGAGTTTGCTAAAAAAAAAACACCTGAAGGACTCCAAGATGGTGAGAAATAAGATTCTCTGGTCTGATGAGACCAAGATAGAACTTTTTG
>JAUCMT010000048.1:19744172-19766106 GCA_032357475.1 Enteromius thamalakanensis
TTCAGTTTAGGGGAAAAAGAGGAGTTTTCCCATAGCGTCTTATCAGACGCAGTACGAGTGTAATGTCGAAAGGGAACAATATTATGGCTAGAGGATTTGTTTAAACGCCTTAATAATGTATTTCTATCTTACAAAAGCAACTTACTACTTCACAAGATGTTAATTGATAGACTAAAGTGATATGAATTACATGTGGATTATTGTGATGTATTAATCAGCTGTTTAGACTCTCATTCTGACGGCACCCATTCACTGCAGAGCATCCATTGCTGAGCAAGTGATGAAATGCTATATTTCTCCAAATCTGATAAAGAAACAAACTCATCTACGTCTTGGATGATACACAGCCTACTTTTTGGTATTGTACTTTATTGTACTTGTTTTTGAACATGTGTCACAGACACCACACGAAATGCCCGTGCACACGAGGTCAACGGCAGGGAGTACAACTTTGTATCACGACAGAGCTTTGAATCAGACCTGGCAGCCGGGAAGTTCATTGAATCGGGCGAGTTTGATCAGAACCTGTACGGCACCAACACCGATTCAGTCAGACAGGTTGTCAACTCAGGAAAAATCTGTTTGCTGTGTCTGCATCCCAGGGTAAGATGGAGCAAGGACTAATTAAAAGGACAAATTGCAACATGTAGCACTTTGCTGTATGCTATATAAATAAAAATAAGCAAACTGGAAAGTAATTAATGTGCAATAACAGAGTGCAACTAAGAAAGTAAAGGACCAGACAAAATATGATAACCAAGGAAATTATGTATTTGTTTATTAACATGTATACAAAAAGCTGTGGAAATATGATGAACCAACTACATTCTACAATTGTTAATTCAATTAAGCAGTTTTTCTTATATGCGGCGCTATTAAAAAGAGCAGTTTAAAACACAAACTATTTTGATTTAAATATTTTATTTAGGCTATTTAAATCAAACAAAAAAGCGCAGACAGCACTAAACAAGAGTGCACTGAAATACATATTTGTTAATTGAAAAAAAATACAGGCAACATATGTTTGTTTCTTACAACGTAAATAAAAAGGGTCTGCTTTTTTACGTCGCATAACTGATGATCTCAGCCTGTCGTTCACACGTCAATCAAGATTGTGTTCCAATCAGTGACTGCGATAATTCCTACGTAGCGGTGGGAGGCGGGTCTTGTGGAGGACGCTCTGAGCGCTGTGAGCCTGCGCGCATGTCCTGCAGCGTCTGAGCCCGGTTTGAGGAGGCAGCCTTTAGTATTCTTCATCTTTTCTGCACGAAATGGCATCGGCGGAGGACGTCGGAGCGAAAAGGCAAATGTTTTATGAAATCGAGTGCGTCATAGACGATTGCGATACTGATGTTGGATACAAACCCCTGTCAGACAGCGACGAGCTCGACGATTCGGCGGAGGAGGAGGAACCGCGTGAAGAAGAGTGAGTAATACGTCATGTAGCGTTTTTACCTGTTGTGGGGTAGAAAAGTGATCCTTTTATTGCTTAATGTTGAATGCATTTCTTAAAGCTAGATAGGATAAGAGACTAAGCATTGAGCATATAAGTGTAAATAACTCAATATAATTAAAACTAATTAATTAGTATTCGAAACAGTATCGAGAGAAACACAGAGAGAGAGAGTGCTGCATTATAACAGTTTTTCTCGTCATCGAAATTGGCAAACAATTGAATGATGGTTTTTCCAATTAAATGTAAAAATATGTATAGTCCTCTAAATAAATAATAATATAATAATTTTATTTAATAATAAAAAAAAAATTGTTCATGACTGTGAGATAAACTAAAGACTATTGTATATGATAAAAAACGTGTTTGATGCACCCCATTTCAAAATGTTAAAAACTCCTATTCTTCCAAAAGACAACTAGATATTAGGAAAAAGATGCATGGAGAAAGCAGTCCGTTTTTCTGTTAATTATAGTCTTCAAAAGAGGCTGACACTGCATCGTTGCTATGCAACAAAAAAGCAATCTGCTATGGCAACTGTGCATGTTTGCAAGAAATACGCAGCTTTTAATGGACAAAGATGTTTCTTGCAACCCTAACCCTTGTTAACCAGTCGAACTTTGACCCCTTTTTTTACCATGCATAGTAAATATAATCAGTAGAACACATTCTCTTTTAGAATAAATCAAAATGATTGCTATACAAAGAGCCTTTTCTAATTAAAGTGTGTGTGTGTGTGTATACACACATACACACACACACATATAATAACTTCTGGTTTTCTGTGATTGTTTTGTAGACATGCATTATGTGGTCAAAAATTCTGTGATTTATATATTAATGTGACTATAATATAATAATAAAAATATTAATACTACTAAAAAAAAGAATAATAAGAAACAGTGCTGTTGTGATATTTGTCTGTAATATGAAAAAAATATATTTAAGAAAAACAATATATGACTTCTATTAACAGTAAAATTAGTGTCCTAATGTTTACGGTTGTCTTAATTTTCAAATGTTTAGTTTTTCAGTACAACATCAGGGAGGCGTACAGTTTCGCTTCTGTTGTCGACAGCCCGGTTATAAGCAATCCTCATTAAAAGGTTGGGAATATAGTTCTTAAATGCACATTATAAGTGACCCAAACTGGATTGTGATCTGCTCGTGTGTAACTGGAAACAGTGTAGCGCTTCACTACAAAACATGTCTTGAGCAGAATAAGACAGCAAAGAATAGCAGTCCAGGTTTGCAAGCTTTGCAGTCAATGTATTTTATTGCATGTATCATTTGTGTTTTTCATGTATTTTTTAATGAATAACAATAAACCTTATTAATTGGATATAACAATGAACAACTGTGTAATAGAAAGTGTATTCATTGTATGTTACAGTGTTGATTCTTCTGAAGAATGGGAGCCTCTTAGGCGCTCAAAACTAAAGAGGAACTCATCCTCGCCTTCATCGTCTTTCCCACGCCGGAGAGGACGGCCACCTAAAAATGCTTTAAAACCTCCCCCAGCAGCCCCAGCCATGGTCTGCACTCCGAAAAGCCCCCCAGCCATCTCCTTACCTCGACGCAGAGGCAGACCACCTAAAGACAAATCCAAAGCCAAACTCTTTTCCAAACCCAGCCTGTATCCCGCGATAGTGCCTAAACCCCCTCCTTATGCCACGCTGATACCCAATTCCTCCATTAAATTCGGCCCTCATTCCACATCCACCTATACACTAAGCTCTAATTTCACACCTATAGCACTCACCAACGCCTCCTCCTCCTCCTCAATTAAACTGAACCCTAACTCTGCACCCATACTCATCTCTAATCCCGCTTCCACTTTTAAACTCAGCCCAAATTCCACAGCCAGCTCCCATCAAGCACCGATAGCTACGCTCATCTGTACGCCAACATCAACAGGGCTTCTGTTAGACGGCGACACCAGTGAGATCAGGGCGGTGAAGGAAGAGAAGCCGTTGGATGAGAAGTGAGTAAAGTCATTTTTATAAAAAAAATTGTGGTTTAACATGTTGTTTTGCATTTTGACTTTTCGTATTTAAATATATTTAGGATGGACACAATTCATCTAGTACAAACAATTCCTCAAGTGACAGTAAAAACATTTATAATAAACATAAAATAATAATGAAAAACATTACTTGAGCAGCAAATCAGCATATTAGAATGATTTCAGAGGAGTCGTGTGACTAATGGTCCTGAAATGTCAGCTTTGACCGGAGCAATAGTTTACATTTAAAAGTGGAAAATAACTATTTAGAAATGTAATATCCAAAATATCAGTTTTACTAAACAGATGCAAGCTTGCTGTGAGCATTAGACGCTTCTTTTGAAACCATTAACCCAAACGTTTGAATGGTAGTGTGAATCTCCCGACATGCATGCATAATGAATTGTCTTTGGTCTGTGTTACAGTGTGGATGCTGTTGAAGAATGGCCTGTTACAAAGAAAGAAAGCCTAGGGCATTCAGAATCACCAAATGCAAAAAGACAACGACTCTCATCTACGATCCTTCAATCCCTCAATGACAGACCCATGAAGCACAGCTCAAAAACGACCCCTAGTCCTCTGTCTGAATTTGCACCCATTGCCACTTCTGTTCCTGTGCCCATCTCTCCACCCGCAACCATGGATGAACAATTAGCTGCTATAAACACCTATGATCCTGATTCTTCACCCATCAGGCCTCTAGCCGACAGCGACCTTGATGGAGACAGTGAGGAGATCAGTGATTCTGGGAGGGAAGACGAACTGTGGGAAGAAGAGTGAGTAAGGAAGTCTTGCATTTATTGAAGTTTTTTTGTCACTCGAGTTTAATAACATTTTTGCTTTTAATAAAAAGTCTCTTGATACATTCAACAACTGCTTTCTGTTCCTATTTCTCTTTATATAACGACACCTTAAAGATTCTTGAAAGAGTTATTTTCGTAATATTTCAAGATAAACACATGGCCCGAAGAGGCTGAGATTTACTTCCTTTTTAGAATTATGGTCAAATATGAGTATCAAATATGATCATCAGGCTTTTGAGGAAAGTTTTTTATATCACCATATTGTATTGTATTGTATATATTGTTCTCCAGAATCTCCACAATAAAAATCGCAGAGCTTTGATCATAAAAAATTCCCATTCATTAGAAAATCTGAAATGAATTAAAATGTCTTCCATGTGTGTATTCTTTTCTTAGGCATTAAGTTTTGAGTTGAAAATATAGCAGTTTAATTGTATGTAGTCTTGTTTACATGGATATAATTTAGCATGCTTCTGTTTGATTTAAATAATCTTTGAAAAATGATGTATTGTGATTTTCTGAGCTCTCCTAAATATAAGCATGATTGCAAATGTGATATTGATTTAACGTTTCAATAAACAACCAATTAATAAACACAATAAGTTCAGTATATATTCAATGTAGTTTTTTAATTACATATGAGAAAGAAAATTTCCGAATGAAAGTGTTTTTCCAGGCAGCAGTGCTTTATTGCTGAATGAATTAGTGTTTTGAATTAATCAGTTTAAATATTAATTCCCTCTTAACACAGACTTACCACCATATACTGGCAGTTTTACTTTTTATTTAAAGTGATGTTATCTTTTAATTTAATTTAAATATTGAATAAAAATAACCTGTTAGTATTATATTTATTCTTTCTGAATTGCTCAGCAAAATGTTTTCTAATTGTTTTGTTTAATGAACAAAATCCCCAAAACACAAAACACTGCTCTAGCATACATGACTTTTTATTTCGTTGTGTTTAAGGTCATGAAAAGCTTTAAATTTGACAATAAAATGTGCGGCAATCCATAGTATTAGTATCAAATTTCATTATTAGGTGATTTAGAGTGATGAATATATATATATATATGAATTTTAGCTTAGCCTTTGTCTGCATTAATATCAGAACCTGCACCAAATAGCATATTCTTGTTCAGTTTGTGGGTCTTAATAAGTTTTTTTTGTCTTCCTTAATATATAAGTCCTATATATATACTGTATAAATTATTCTATATTAGCAATAAAAGCCTGATGAATCAAATGTGATGCTCAACTAACACATGCAGACTTATTTATTCATTTTGCCTAAAGGTTCAATAACTCAAACTCAGGTTTCAAACTCTTAATGTAAGACACTAGTTACTACTTTTCAGCTGATGCTATTGTGGCCACGCATATAAAGTGTGTTTTGTTTTGTATTGCAGTCTTGATTCTGGTGACGATTGGAACCATCTTCTAGAAAGTCTGGATCGTTCAAAATCGCCTGCGTCAGCTCAGTCTCCAAGAATAGGCCACCCCCCTACACCCACATCATCTGAACCAATAGATAAACTCTCTATATCCACGTCAGAACCTACCTGTCCTGCCCCTGAAGCCACTTTCACGAACACTCCTGCACCCATCCCTACTCCAGCGCCCACATTACCACGAAAGAGAGGCCGGCCCCGAAAGCATGCTTTAAAACCCAACCACATACCTAAACCAACTCTTGATCCTCCTCCTTCAACCCTCCCCAATTCATTACCAGCTGCCGATTTCACTCTCGTAACTCCGGCATCAAGTTTGGATCTCGCTCCCAATCCTGCAATCTCCACCAATTTTGAACCCAATCCCAAACCTGCTTCCACATCTGAAGCCATCCCGCAACCTGCTTTGACCGAAGAGAAACCGAAGCTCGCCACAACCCCTTGTTTGTCACAAAGACAAACCAGAGACAGGTCATCTTCTGCCTTGGGTTCACCTTGGACAAAAGTTGACACTAAGCCAGATAAGTGGCTTGACATCACCAATGAGGATGAGGAACCGGTACTACCGAAATTCTCTCCCATGCGCCCTCCAGGTCCACAGCTCACGACGGATGCAACTTATACACCCTTACAGTTATTCCAACTCTTTTTCACCAACTCTGCAGTCAATACAATCATCCAAAACACTAACAGCAATGCCGAGAAGAGAATGAAAGCTGGAAAGAAGTTTGTCTGGGTACCTCTAACCGTTTCCGAATTCTACTCGTATGTGGCGTTAGTTGTGTATATGGGACTGGTCAAGGCAAAGTCAATTGCTGACTACTGGACGAGAAAGCGAATGTACAATTTCTCGTATCCGCAATCCATCATGTCCCGGGCAAGATTTCAAGCCATCTCCTGGAATCTTCAGCTCTGTGATCCTCAGGAGGACGAGGAGAACAATAAGAAGAAAGGGACTGGGGGTTATGACCGGCTGCTAAAAATCAAGCCTCTGTACACAGATGTTCTTTCGGCATGTAAGAAACACTTTCACCCCAACAGAGAGATTCTGGTAGATGAGAGAATGGTCGCTACCAAAGCTAGGATTGGAATCAAGAGATATATGGATGACAAACCAACTAAATGGGGTTACAGGCTCTTCGTTCTTGCTGATTCGTCCTGCGGGTACACCTGGAATTTCTTTGTGTACGAAGGAAAGACTCCGACATCTTCGGGGAAAGGCGCCGGGTACGATTCGGTAATGAGACTACTGGATCACAAGGTCCTCGGAGTGGGTTATAGGTTATATATGGACAACTTCTACACCAGCCCGACTCTCTTGTTGGATTTGTCGCAGAACGGCATCCTCGCTTGTGGCATGTTGCGCCATTCCTCCAGTTTACCGAAGGTCAGCGATCTGAGCGGAAGATCTGAATTAGGATCCATGTGTTGGTGTCGGAAAGGTCCTCTTCTGTTCATCAAATGGATGGATGCGAGAGAAGTCCTCATGTGTTCCTCGATTCACAAAGCGTTCACGGGGGATATGGTCCCCAGGAACGCCAAGGGCTCTGATGGGGTTTGGAGAACGCGTTTAATTCCCGTTCCGTCTGCTGTGAAGGACTACAACAAATACATGGGAAGCGTTGACCTCTCGGATTCCCTCATAGAGTATTATAACGTCCTCCACAAAACCACAAAATGGTACAAGACCTTCTTCTTTCATTTTCTTGACATAGCAGTGGTCAACAGTTTCATCCTTCACCAGGAATTGGCGAAAGCTCAGAACAAGGTTCCTCTCAACCCTAAATTGTTTAGGGAAGCTCTTGTTTCTGAACTGGCACGCGCCGGCCGAAGTAAAAATCCTTCTGCTGATCCCTCAACATCCGTCACTGGAATGTGGGCAGATGTGCCTTCGACCCCTAATGAAGCTAATGATACTCCATCCGACACGGAGTCGTCTCTCCCAGCCTCACCTGCCCAGACGGAGCGATGCTATCCGGAGTACTTCGGTTCAGATGCTACGCATGGGAGGCGAGTTTGTGTGATGTGCAAACTGCAAGGAAATAAAGTCAAGACTCCTATATACTGCTCCCACTGCAAGGTGGCGCTGTGCTTTGTGTCGTCACGTAATTGCTTCAAGAAATGGCACATGGATCATCACCTGGAAGATTTGTAGATTTTGGGGTTTCTTGGGGCCTTTTATGACCATATTTCATTTTGTATAAACTTTTTATTTGTATAGTTATGACTCTATTAAATACAACTACAACTTACATAGTCTTTTGTTTTATGTTCGCACCTTGGTATACCTTTTACCTTCTAAGTAAAGGCACTGCTGAAATTCAATATTCATAAAAATTTTTTTTTTTTTTTTTGCATGTTAAATACATACTTGGTCGTTTATAAGTTCAATAAAATCAACTATTATTCCCTGGAAGGTGTAACGTGGTGTTATCAAATAATTGATCAGTTTGAGGATCTTAATGAGCACAACACAACACTGGCTCACTGATGGATGGAAACATGTTTGATAAGCAGTTATTGACGTATTTTTAGATTTAGATTAAAATTTGATTAGGTTTGTTGTTATATTTTCCATTCCATTGTTGTTTATTTCCATTTCAGTAATTCTGGTTTTATTGCCCTCCGCCTCCTATTTCTTTTTTTAGTTAAAGAAAAAGAATGAGAAATGTAGACGTGGCAACTTTTTTAAAGTTAAATTTTCTAAAATATTTTAATTGACATAGTTGTGGTGTAACTGTAGGCATACTGTACTCGTGCAGTTTTAAAGGTTGATAGTTTTTTTATTTACATACATGTTCTGATTCCAGACTTTTTAGCCTTCACTAGTTAAACAATTATATTTTGCAGATTATTTAGGAAAACCTTAAACAAAATTTGATAGTAGGCATTTAAGGTTAAGATTGCTATCCGCAATTCAAGGTATAATAAACAAACAAAAAACTAATAGTGCTATAAAAGACTTTATTTTGTTTCATGTAATGATGCATGTTAAATCTGCAATAGAAAGTGTACTGGGGTACAAGATGATTTATAACAATCTTTAGAAACATTTATGTCAAATTCTTTGAAGTTAAATTGTGTTGTATCATATTATATGTTTTTGCTCTAAACCTCATTAATTTCTGACCCTGACTGTAATGTTATGATAAAAACGTTATACCCTTAGCTTAAGTCTAATTACAAAAAATACAAATAAGAGGAACACAACAGGATGTACAGTAAATCTTTATTATGACCTTGACATGTTTTTGTGATGTTAATTAAGGAAAGTCTGGTATCTGTTGCAGATTAGCTTTGGTTTGAAAAACAGACCCTTCTCATACTATCAGACCGTGAACATTACTATATCTAGATTTTTTTCTGAGCTTGAACTGTATTAGTTTCTCTGGTTTACATTTCCTTTGGATATTTGTGTCTTATATTCCTCAGTCCCTGCGAGTGCTGTGTTCCTCAGATCTTAAACCATACATCATCTTCATCAGGCCTTCTCCTTCACCACCTCCTCTTCCTCCTCAGGAGCGACTCTCCATCCTGCTGACCAGAGGAGTGAAGAAACAAATGGTCTTCAATTTCAACACATTTTTCCTTTTTATTTACACTAGCGGTCACCAATAAAGATATATAGAGGGAAAGAGGGAGATTCATAGTGCTGTGAAACAATTAACACTGTACGGTGTATATGATGTGTGTATAAAGGCACACACATTCAAAATATGGTATATACAGTATTTATAGCCATATAAATGATATATTTCATACATAAACATGATATATATATTACTATACAAAGTACACACATTATGTAGACAAGCTGTGATTAGACGCGATTAATAATTTGACAATCTATATAGTAAAAATATTTAGTAAATAGTACACATATATATATGTATATTAGCTATACATTTTAAATTATTAAAAAATTTTTTTTTTTTTAGATATGTGCAGCATAAAATTTCCACACCAGATTTCCCTGCGCAATTAAAAAAACAATAACTATCATATTGTTTTCTTTTGCGCAGCCCGAGGATGTGAGAGAGACCTTGGAGAAAGTGCGTGAGATGGAGCACAGCTTCGGTCACTTATTCGATGCGGTCATCACAAACAATGAGCAGGACAAGAGCATCTCTGAGCTGCTGACACTCACTGACAAGCTAGACATCGAGCCACAGTGGGTCCCTTCAGCCTGGGTCAGCTAAAAACACCTTCACAAACCGTTAAGTGTTTTATGTGCTGAAGGCTAGAAATGTTCTGATGAGGATTGCTATGTTTGAATGACCTGCCACTATGCTACTCACATTATTATTGCAGTTTGCATATTGTACACAGTATGCTACCTTTTTAAAGGAACATTTCCCCCGAAAATAACATTTTCCGGCCATCTGAGAAGTAGATGAGCTTGTTTCTTTATCAGATCTGGAGAAATGTAGCATTGCATCAACGTCTCAGCAATAGATGCTCTGCAGTGAATGGGTGCCGCCAGAATAAGAGTCTAAACAGCTGATAAAAACATCACAATAATCCACAACCACTCCAGTTCATCAGATAATGTCTTGAAAAGAATACTTGGTTTTAAAATCCAACCATACATTTTTGGGCTGTTTTTTAAAGTCTAAAGATTGTAAATGGTGGTCTGTGCAGATTTCTCTCCTAATTCAGTTTTCACTGGAGAAAGTGTTGCTGTGGATTTTAGACTCACAGCTTTTGTCTTCTGAAGACGTTAACTCACGGACTGGAGTGGTTGTGGATTATTGTGATGATTATTGTGACGGCACCCATTCACTGCAGAGCATCCACTGATTAGCAAGCGATGCAATGCTGCATGTCGAATCGGATGAAGAAACAAACTCATTTACATCTCAGATGTCCAGAGGGAGAGGATATTTTTTTCAGCGAGTTTTCGTTTATAGGTAAATATTCTTTTAAACATACTATTTAATGAGAATCCATAAATTAAATTCATGTCTTCATATATGCTGTGTATCATGGACAGTATGCAGTACACTATTTTTCCATTCCAAAGAAGCCTAAGATGCTGCGATATAGACTTCTTTAAGATTTTTTGCAGTATTGTTTTATTACAGTGTTTTGTGTTTGTAGTATTTGACCTTCAACATTTTCATACGTCAAAAACAAAAACAAAAACAACTTAGACACATAATATTCAAAAATCTCAGCATGGAGGATATTTGAAAGCAGTTTCATATAGCTTTAAGTCTGTTTCCATGTTCTTATGTGATGTAGTACACATTAATGACATTGTTGAATGTATAATTTGACAATACCTAAATCATAATGTTCAAATGGTTTTTATTAAAATATATATATATATTTAATTGTTAAATGGTGTAATAATGTATATATAAAATGCTAAACCACTGAAGCAACTCTTTATTTCTTACTTTAGCACTTATTTTTGCGTTGAAATGTACTGAATATTTTAATCTAACATTGTTTGATATAATGCTGGATTTACTTCATATGGAAGCTATTTTTGCCATTAGAAAAAAAAAAGTTGTTTTTTTAAGAGACACTGCAGGCAAAACCCCGGTTTTTACATGCATCTGTCAAATTAGTATTTTTTCAGATTAGTGGAAAAGTGTTTCTTTTATAGATCTTGGTCTGTTTGTTTCCATAGATTTCAATTACAATACATCTTTTTAAAGGCAGTTTTCTCAAAATGAGATTTTTCTCCTACACTGAGCCATATGTCTCCACTTCAGTACTAACACACACACACACCAAACTTCACACTTATCCTTTTCTGTATCCTGAAGGTTTTTACAGAGGGATTTGTTCATATATTTTTATGAACTTGATCATTTGCTTGATAACATACAACATTTTATTCCCCCCAAAAACTGTCAAAATTTATTTTATTCTGATTTATGAAGCGACTAAATGAGATTCGCTGTGAAAAACCTTTGACTCTTAGTGTTAAAACAAAAAAAATTTATAATAAATTTTTTTTTTTAGAAATGTATGCATATTAGTACGTATTTAATTAAATAATGCATAAATTGCATATTTAAACATATAGGGGCAGTTTCCCGAACAGGGTTTAAGACTAGTCTTAGATTAAAATAAATGTTAAGAGCTGTCTAAACTGGAAAAGGCTTGCAGTGAGATATCTTAAAATACATCATTGTCGTTGTTTGGTCTTCAAATGCTCACAGGCAATGCATTTTTGTAAAACATGTTTCTAAAAATTCTTAAATTAGCAAAGGTCTAGTCCTGGCTTAATCTGATTCTTAACCGGCCCAATATTTTAGACAATGAATTTAAAAAATGTTTGCAATTATCAATGTAATAAATCAACTCGGTAAGTAAGGCTATAACTATTAATTTACCCTAATCACCTGCAGTGTGTTGGACTTCTCACATGTTTTATCCATCACAATAAGAATTGTAATATTAAAAAGCAGCTATTTCCGTTATTTCTAAATCCTGTAGCAGAAGCACATTTTTAAAACCTTCAGCCGATTTTAAATGTTTTAAGTCACCATTCATTTGCATAATGTGAACTACTGAACGAAAGCTGCGTACATCACACAAACTAATCCACAACAAATGACCATTTACAACATTTATTGAAATAATATTCACAGGAAGTGAAAGCGGAGTACATATTTGGGCTGAAGTTTGGTAAGGATCGTGTCAACACTGAACTGTGCTCAAACTCAAAGAAGTACGGTTCATCACACTCAGTTATCACACACTAGCTAGCGGAGAAGGTTGCACCGGTTTAACAAGCATGCAATAAGACTTGAGCGTGGAATGATCATTTTACAGCTTTTCTTTCTGTTCAAACATAAAAAACCCTTTTCTTTAAACAGTTTTTGATTCAGACGACAGGCTTACTCGTTTTTACAGCATCTGCGATATATATTCTATTCATCCTGAACAAACAAAAAGTGACACGGCACCAACATACACACAAAACAAGAGCTTTCTATTTCATGTAAAGCTCGGCCTTACAGGCGCACAGAATAAATATGACATGGTTTGCGGCTTCATTCAAACAGCAAGTCCTCGTCGGCCTCTTCGTTCAGCATGTTCATGGGCTCTGCGATCGGACCCAGTGCCGCCAAACGCTGGGCGATCTCCTTCTCCGTCCTCTCTCGGAGCTGCTTCTTCTTCTCCTGGATCTTCTTGAGCCTGCGATGAGGGAAAAGTGTTGGTGGATATTCTGAAAAAAATCTTATTTTGGATTGATATTTTATATATCTCTTTAACGTAAATGTTAATATTAATATTTCATTTGAACTTCCAAAAACATTCTATGTTTTATATCATATATATAAATATAAAGCTTTACACTTCATTAAATTTAAAAACATAAAAATATTTTAAAATGTAAAGTCTAAATGATCATTTTAAGAGGTCTTAAATTTGGGGATGGTAAAACAGATATAAAAGAGATATATATTTTAATAACACTTGAATGCGTTGCCATTCTAGGTCAAAAGAAAACAATCATTAACATGCATTTATGAAAAGTGATTACTAAATTAATTATGAATTTATTTGATGATGACAGTTGTTACAGTACATATTATCCTTCGTTCTGAAAGAGCAAAATAAAATGACAAATTTTATTCTTAAAATAAAAGTTCTGGTGCATTTTGGGATGGTTTATCAAAGAACACTTGCTACATAAAATCAATTTCATGTATAGATAAGGGTTAATAGTTAACTAAACCTAAACCAAAAATCAGTCCGTTACTTATTTCAACTGCTTGACAAGGCAATATTTTTTTACTTAAAATATCTGAAATAAAAAAGTTAATTTAACTTTAAAAACTAGAATCTAGATACATGTGACCCTTGATCACAAAACCAGTCATAAGGGTCCATTCAGGTACATTCAGATGATGTTACACATCTGGAAGGTGAATAAATAAGCTTTCTATTGGATTAGACAACTATTTAAAAAATATTTGGAGTCTGAATAAATCTAAATATTGAGAAAACGCCTTTAAAGTTATTTAAATGAAGTTCTTAGCAATGCATATATTTTTAATCAAAAATTAAGTTTTGATATATTTACAGTACTAATTTACTAAACATCTTCAAGGAACATGATCTTTACTTAATCTCCTTTTGATATTCGGCATAAAAGAAAAATCATTTAGACCCATGCAATGCATTTTTGGCTCTTGCTACAAATATACCAGCGACTAAAAAAAATATATAATTTAATTGCAATTAAATTGAAAACATGCATAAACTCATTTTAAACTACAAAAGTATCTTGAAACTTAAAACTATGTTGTCATCACTTGATGTTTTATTTTAGTCTCACCTGTAGAATTCCTCTCGCTCTCGTTCGTCCAGCTCAGTAACGATGTATGTGAGCGTACGCTCGATCCTAGGAATAATCACTGAGAGGGAAATAAATAAGAGTGTCATGATATAACGCTTTTACAAGAAGCCTGAAGGTTTGATTCTCTTCAGAGGTCTCACCGTGCTCGATGGCGTTCACGCGCCGGTTTGTGATCTTGATGGCCTCGTCCAGCGTCACAAAAGAGGTCTGTAGTAAATGAACCACATACAGATCGATTAAAAATGTCCTACATTTTCTTCTATGGATATGGATGGAGACATTCTTACCTGCAGCGAGGCCAGCTCTACAAGAAGCTCCACTGCTTTGGCGTAGTTCCTCTTGAGCCGAGACAGCTGCTCTCCACCTCGAGCCAGACCAGTGAGCTCATAACCTGAGGAGAAGAAGAAAATACATCTGAAATGAGTTCAAATGATCTTCAGTATCTTGCTTTTACAAGCTATTACCTTCAGGCCATCTGTAGAGGAGTTTGTTTGTTTGTTGAAATGTAGCATTGCATCAGTGTCTCAGCAACAGATGCTCTGCAGTGAATGGGTGCCGTCAGAATAAGAGCCCAAACAGCTGATAAAAACATCACAATACTCCACAGCACTCCAGTCCATCAGTTACTGTTTTGACTCATATTTTAGCCAGAAGTTACAACACATTAATGATTGCAAACACAGTTATTTGCCTGAATAGATGTTAAATGATGGACTGGACTCTCATTCTGACGGTACCCATTCACTGCATATTTAATCATCTGCACCTCGGATGGCCTGAGGGTCATTTTTAGCTGAACTATTCTGTTAAAACATGAGACGGGATTCTTACTGTCTCCTCCCTCCTGGTAATGCTCGAACACCGGAAGAGTGACTCCTGAGAACAAACACAGGTGACACTCACGATGAGGTGAGCAGTTACACAGCAACTCTGACAGGTTTTTGTGTTACTAAAAAGCATTTAGCTAGCAAACCTGCAACATTGTCCTTTTTTGCTCTGACCTTGACCTGGGCCTTGTTCACGTTCTGAATGACTGTAGTACTGATGGGACAGAACACATTCACCGAGATCTGGCATCACATTCTTTCTGTGATGCATCATAACCATGAAAAAACATTGCTTTCGTGAGACTTTGAACTACCTGAAGTCACCAGCAGCAAATTTGGCCTCAGCTAACGAGAAGGCAGCTTCTCTCATCACCTCTCCCATCAGCGTCTTGGTCTGAAAGATTCAAATTATATTTCGAAAATAATATCAAATTAAAAAATAAGGGACAAAAATAAAGTCAACATATAAAATGAATAAACGTTTAAAATAATGATGTTATACCTCGATGATTTTTCTAAGAATTTGGCGAAATCGCATGGACAGAGCATCAGCTTTCTTCTTCAGCAAACTCCGGCCCGTTTGAGCTCCTTTCAGTCGAGCTTTCATGATGGTCTGAGCCCTGAGGCAACACACAATAATACAGGCCATAAACATGAAAGGAAATGTATGATGACTATTTAGTAATGAAATTGTCATGTGGTTGCATTTGTGGTCATACTTCGTGAAAATGCATATGTATTATTTTTAGCATTTATTTTATTATTTTAATGCAATTAATTATTGTACATATTGCATAGCCTATATATATATATATATATATATATATATATATACACTATGTATTTCTGTTCTGTAACTCTCCTGGTCAGTAGACTGTCGGTCATTAAAAGGCTCACATGACTGTGAATAATTTCACTTCCTCTTCTGAGTCCACTTTAAATTACTTCAAGATTTAGTTTGACTTGATTTAAATGAATCCAAAACACATCTAGAATATTGTCATCCATCAAATCGAGTTATTTATTCATTGCTCTACAAACTAAATGTATATTCGTAATAATATAGTGACATTTCTGGCAAATATAATATTCGTGCTAATGTACATTTTAAAACACATACAATACAACGTTTTGATCAAATACATCACATATTTTAAACGTGTAAATCCACAATTCAACTAATTATTAAAGATATTTCATTAAAATGTACAATTTTGTAATACAATGTAAATTTAGCGTAACGCATACGCTTTTTATGACTCTTTATCGCTGATCAATTTATAATAATAAAACATCGAGGATGCACGGCTCCAACGCGATAAATATCATTTTTAGTCCGTGCTTAGAAATTATAACAGTTTTCTTAAACCGTTAACTGCTAAAATATGTTTATATCGAACGCTGTCACTCTGTTGTTTTGATGCACGATTGAAAATACTGAATCTGTTCGTCTTTATGAGCCGTAATACTCACATTCTAGAGGGAAAAACGTCGATCCGCTCTTTTCCGGACATCTTTCTTCTTTATTGCAACACTGTATCAAACTACTGAGACGCTTTTCTGTTGATATCGTCAAATTGATAGTTCAAATACAGTGTCAAATTATTTAATATCACGATAAAAGGTTATAATACCATTGCTATGACCCTAGCCACACGACGCAGGATTTGATCAGCTGACTGGAGGTCATGTGATTCCTCCTGAACGCAGTGATTGGTTACTTCACCTCCGTGCATGGATTCGTACGTATCGATAATCACATTTCAAAACAACGCTCATGTGTAATGACCATGGATACACACACACACACATATATTAATATATTTAATTTATTTCACTTAACGTTGAATTTAATTATTTATTTAATTATTTATTTTTACCAAAAAAGAGGGTGTCTGGTCTGGTGTCCGTGTGTTTCTGGAAGATATAAGATTATTTTTTTATTTAAAAAAGAACGACCATAAAAAACAATCAATATTCTCTACAGATTAAGGTATTCTCATATCATCCGTTTTATAGTTGAAATCTCCTCCTAAAACTATCCATATGCGACTTTTATTTTGAAATGTGATTGACAGCGGCCGAGTTGACGCAACGTCCTTGTTTCTCTGGTAGCTGCTGGCTTCATTCTTTCTCGGATCGTAGGATCAATGGGCAACTAACGCTCGCAGAAAACGACCGTTTCTAGCGATTTAGAGGGTTTAAAGTGAGCCGATTGTGACACCTGTCAGGTGGGATTGAGTTAACTTTACTTCCGTTATAGTTTGACTCATGTTGAGCTCGTTTTGGAGATGATATGAGGGTTTTATTGGCTGCTGTCAAAACGCATGTGCGGCATGCGCGCATTTACTTGACACGGATGAACAGATCACACAGATGATGCAGAGACAGATCAATACATACTGATAGATAGATGCACTTTTTGATCCCTTCGGCGAAAATGTATATGAAAACCTGTGTGAATTATGTTAAAACAGTACAACATTCATCAGAAAACTGCACATTGTGCAATATACAATCCAATAAAATAATCGACACGAGATATGTTTCCAACATTGACAATTCTAGTAATAAATCAGCATATTAGAATGATTTCTGAAAGCATCATGTGACACTGAAGACTGGAGTAATGATGCTTTGTATCACAGGAATACATTTATTTTAAAAAGCACATTTATTTTTAAATTCAAATAATATTTCACAATATTACAGTTATTGTACAGTTTGTGTGGCATCTAAAGATTGGACTAATAGAAATGAATCAGATGTCAGATCTGAGAAAAAATGAATGCAGTTAGTCTTGTGCTCAATAAAGAACTGTTAATTACAACCTGCATATGCTCTCATTGTATATTTTTAACAAACTTTAGTCACATACAAAAGTATTAGGGTTATTTGAAATAAATACACATTAAAAAAAAACTTTGAAAATTTATATTTTTATTATTTATTTATTTATTCTTTTTTTTTTATTATTATTATTAAAGCAATAAAAATAATTGAGTAATAAATGAGGCCTCCTCATGTTGTGTTGGGCAGAGATGCCGGGCCTCAGCTGTAGGTTTTATCAGCACCGTTTCCCAGAGGTGGAGGATGTGGTGATGGTGAACGTGCGCTCCATCGCTGAGATGGGTGCGTATGTCAGTCTGCTGGAGTACAACAACATCGAGGGCATGATCCTGCTGAGCGAACTGTCCCGCAGGCGCATCCGCTCCATCAACAAACTCATCCGCATCGGACGCAACGAGTGTGTGGTGGTCATCAGAGTGGACAAAGAGAAGGGTGAGTCTGCCAGAGAGAGAGAGACAGGTTCAGTCAGGTATAATCACCTCATTAATTGCATATTTAAAATAAAGCAGTTGCTTAAATCAGTCAGAACACTTTAAACTGTTCCTAATAACAACAAACTATTAACACACTTTTCATATATGCTCTACCAATCAAAAGTTTCAAATAATATATATGTATTTTTTATTTATTAGAAGCTAATGAAACTCAGAAATGAAGCATTAAATGGATACATAGTGACAGTAAAGGCATTTGTAATGTTACAAAAGACTTCTATTTCAAACAAATGCCATTCTTATGAACTTTCCATTCATCTGTGAATTCTGAAAAAAAAAATGCATCGTTTCCACAAAAATACTGTTTTCACAGTTCACAGAAATCAGAGTGATTTCTGAAGGATCATGTGACACTGAAGAATGGAGTAATGATGCTGAAAATACATCTGCGCTTCTCAGAAATAAATTAGATTTTTAGTATATATTTCTATAGAAAATGTTTTTTTGAAATTGTAATAATTTTGCACGGCATAACTTTCAATTATATTTGAAACTCCAAACTTTTATATATATATATATATATATATGTTACTGTATCATTTTAACCTTGACAGACTTGGTTAACATTGTAGATTTAACTAAAAAAACAAAAAAACACTTGCTACTGTAATGTCGTAACTTGTCGTTGCATGTTGTTGCTCTTTTGTTGTTTTTGATTGCTTTCATTGTCATATTGGCATTGGATGAAAACTGTTAAATGACTAAATGCGAAGCTAAAATAGACATAAATTTGTGTGGGGTCCATTTTTGTGATTTTATCTTTTATTTGAGGTTTTTAGCCATAAGCCACTATTCATTTCCAACCCTGGTTTTACAGTCGATCTGTTTTTTTCTTAAGGATACATTGATTTGTCCAAGAGAAGAGTGTCTCCTGAAGAAGCCATCAAGTGTGAGGATAAATTCACCAAATCTAAAACAGTGAGTGTGCACGTCTGTATTTCTTGAAGTTGGCAGTAAGAGGAAATGTTTGAGTGTTGTGACGCTGTGCTTGTTGTGCTGCAGGTGTACAGTATTTTACGGCACGTGGCTGAAGTGTTGGAGTACACTAAAGACGAACAGCTGGAGAGTTTGTTCCAGCGAACCGCCTGGGTGTTCGACGAGAAATACAAGAAACCTGGATACGGCGCCTATGACGTCTTCAAACAGGCCGTGTCGTGAGTGTTCAACATAGATACAGCTTTCAGTGACAACTCAAGTTTTAGTCTGTGATCTTACACAGATCCAAGGATGCGTAAACTGTTTAGACTTTAAAAGTTAGTCAATGGTTTTATATATATATATATATTTAGTTTTAGTTATGAAAAGGTAGATTGTTCTTTTTTCTTTGTCTAAAAAGGGTAATATTTTAAATATCTTTTAGATCAGAATTGTCTAATAAGCCTGCATAGCACTTCATCTTTTATATCAAAGGATTTTGGACAAATCTATTCAATATATATTTTTTAAGTGTTGCAACAAGATGTTAGTGTGTGTGTGTGTGTGTGTGTGTGTGTGCGTGTGCGTGTGAGAGGGAGAAAAATTACAGCTTTGGACATAAAAGGTGGTAACACTTTATCATAAGGGTTATTAATTAACAAACTAAGAATATAGTATTAGCTAAAGTTAATGACAGCATTTACTCATTTTTATTAACTAATGTGAACAAAGACAAATAAATATTGTAATAATGTATTCTTTATTGTTTGTACATGATAGTTAATACTTTACAGGGTGCTAATATTAAAGCGTTGCCTAAGGCAATACAAAATATTTGTAAAATCTCATTAAAGTAACAGCAAATGTAAAACATATATCACTTTATTTTGGTAATCCACTTTCGACATTCTACTAACAGTAAGTAACTACATGTTAACTAGCAGTCATTAGTTTTATTAGACTGTCTACTTTATATCTTCTAACACTTATTTTGCATGGATATGTCAACTTATTCTGCTAACCCCAAACCAGTCTACTCTGAGAGTTACAGACATGTAGTTACTTCCAGTAAGCAGTCAAAAGACTTTAAGATAAAGTGTAACCTAAATATCTTCAAAAAAGATTCCATGTGGAGCAGTTTTTCCTGGTTTTCATCTGTGGTTCAAGCGCTTTACTCTGGCTTTATTTCCAGGGATCCGTCCATCCTGGACGGTTTGGATCTGACAGAAGAGGAGAGGAACGTGCTCATCGACAACATTAACAGACGCCTCACTCCACAGGCGGTCAAAATCAGAGCGGGTACTGATCATAGAAATATGAGCAGAGTTAACCTTCTTCTGCTCATCAAGGCTGCATTTATTAGATAACAAATCCAGAAAAAAATGTAATATTGTGAAATATTATTTAAATTTAAAATAAGTGTTTTCTGTGTGAATATATTTTAAAATGTAATTTATTCCTGAGATACAGCGCATCATTCCTCCAGTCTTCAGAAATCATTCTCATACGCTGATGTTTTATTATCAGTTCAGCTGTTCTTTGATCATTAAAATATTAAAAAGAGAAGCATTTCTTTAAAATGGATAATAATGTCTACTGTTACAGTATTTTACTGTTTCACTACTGTTCACAAGATTGGGATCAGTACAGTTTTATTCTTACGTCTTTGAAAGAAATGAATACTTTTATTAACCAAGGATCTATTAAATGAACAACAAAAGTCATAGATTTGCATTTTATAAATGCTTTATATAATAAAATTATGTTGTTTTTTACTCGTTCATCAAAGAATCCTGAGAATTATTCCAGCACTGATAATAAAACATCAGCGTATGAGAATGATTTCTGAAGACTGGAGGAATGATGCGCTGTATCTCAGGAATATATTACATTTTTATATATATTCACACAGAAAACACTTATTTTAAATTAAAATAATATTTCACAATATTACAGTTTTTTTCTGGATTTTTAATTTAATATTTAGCCTTAATGAGCAGAAGAAACATCTTTAAAAACCATTTTAAAGATGATATCTTACTGACCCCAAACTTTTGAACAGTAGTGTATATTCTGTAAACAAAAGCTTTTATTTTTAATGCAATTAATTGTGATTAATAATTTGCAATTAATCTGATAGAACAGCTTGTTGAGCCGAGCATCTACAAGAGCTGGACTCATGGAGGATTTCTTCTGCTTGAGATGAGAGGAGATGATCTCAGGGTGGGCTGTCCCGAGAAACACCACGAGCAGCGTGTCTGAAGGAGCCGGGACAGTAGAGGTCAGTTTGGATCTCTGAGAGTTTCTCTGTGGGCGGTGTTTTACGTGTGGAAGAATTACCCTGACGTGAGCCCTGCTCATCGCTCCAGCGCTTCCTGAGACGCGTGCGCGTGCGTGTGTGTGTGCGTGTGTGTGTCACAGTTTCAGCTCCGCAGCAAAGCAGAGGCGTTCTCAGTGCGTCTTTCCTTCTCCTGAAACTGCTCATGTCACCATAACTGTTGTGATTGTGTTTCTATATATAACTGACCAACACACGTCACCTCCAGCGTGTCATGATGATATCCTATCAGTGTGAAGACCATTACATCCACACACCTCTGTTAAAGCACATACAGATATATATATATATATTATTGTTAGTTCCATATGCAAAACAAACAATTTAGTTTATCTTTAATAAAGCACTTATTACAGAAATAATATAAACTGCCATTTAATAGTTGAGAAAATTCTTTAAAGGAGCATTAGGTAAGAAATGGCCAAAACTGGTACTGCAATCACTTTCAAAATACTGCTGCGCGGTGTCTCCC
>JAUCMT010000048.1:19784827-19803731 GCA_032357475.1 Enteromius thamalakanensis
GCGCTAATCAAAGAACCGGCTTTACTGATGAGATGCGCACAAGATATCGTTCGATAGATATCGTGCAGCCCTAGTTTACACGTCTTTATTTATTCATTTTTAAACAGTTAACCATCCAAGTGAGGACTTTATTTAGTTCAGTCACAACCTGCATACTCAGGGCCTCAGCATAATATTAATTCAGTGAAACTAACCAGGCTCAGAAGAAATCAGTTTAAGGGTTAAAAAATGTTTACCTTGGAGTTTCCCTGAGGCACCTTGAACTCGTTTCCAGCTCAGCACCAAACCACATTTCTGAAAAACAAGTGGTTGTTATTAATAGTGCTCCAACTAACACTCATTTGACTTTAGAGTAAAACTCAAGCTATCTCTGATCTCCACATTGCAGAATGTATAATGAATACATAAGTGTTTAACACCAATTATGATTGGTTGATCTCTGAGACTGGATCTGATGTGATACTTACAGCCAGCAGTTGTCTGATGAGCATGTCAGATGCCTTCTCAGAGATGTTGCCCACAAACACGGTGGTCGTGGGTCCGCTGCCATCATTGCTGTCTTTTGCCTGAGCAGTGCTTTCCTTCCTAGGAGCAGCAACTTTACTAACCACAGGCATCACAGTGGGCACCAGAACCTGATACATTACAATTACAAGATCAGATCACTACAAAATTCCCCTTCCCTGATACTATACTCACTCCCATGTCATCCAAGATGTTCATGCGTGTCCTTCTTCAGTCGAAAAGTAAATCTAATAATCTAAATATTCCAGGATCTCTCTAATTAGTCGTTATCAAAGAGGCAGAAAATATGGTATACTAGACTAACCTGAAATGCTTTCCTTTATATTAAAAACAAAAAAAACTGGAGAAAGACCGACATGAACATCTTGGATGACATGGGGTTGAGTAAATTTAATTATTTTAAATAACAAGTGAACTAATCATATAATATGTAGCCATGTGTCAAAAACGAATGTGACTTCTATAAAACAAATTCAACAGCAAGCATCTCCATACCCTATTTTGGTAAAACATATGCAAGTAAATATAGCTGTTTATTAGTGTGCAATGTTGAAAAACATGCCTTGTTTTAACAAAATTGTTACCTAACTCTACAGTTTGAAATAGAAATACCTCCAAACAAAGTATAAGAGTCAATTATTTGGGATGTACGTCAGGTAAGCAAAATAATCTCAACAAATGCATATATATATATATATATATGGAGATCCCCAACAGGTTATCTATTTATATTTAATACAATGAAACTGCAGAATACAGGCATGCTATATTTATATTCATTTAGTTTCTACTGAATATTCTAAAGATTTAAATGTTTTTTAGCAAACTTTCCTCTCTGAAAGTTGTTTTTTCTAGCTAACTAACACAATTATGGAGATTGAATGACCTAAAATAATTGTAATGTTATGTGACACTTCTTCCAAGCTGTTTTATAGACATCTCTCTGTGGTTGAAACACTGGTTGAGTGATTAGATAACACGAGATACATTTCAGTAAGCTGTGCTGTTTCTTTGAACACCTTCTGATGTTCGTTCATGTTTATTTTGTGCTGTAACTGATACTAAACATTAAAGAATCATGAAAGCCCGGGTTTTAGCACTGGTCTTTCACACCTTAGATTTGAAAAAGACTCCAGAAATGGGCGTGTAAAGCTGTGGAAAAGTGGGAGTGAAAAGGGGAGAAAACAACCAATAAAACACAGACCTAAAATACACTCATTATACAGACAAATAAACAGGAAAAAAACGCTGATAAGGGATACCTTGTCATGTCTTAAACATAATTATGATAAACTCTCAAGAAAAAGAACACCACCACTTTGGTTTTAATAATATTTTCATGTTTACCAGCACTAAAGTCTCTGAACAAATGACACACTTCAGTTTAAAACATAAAAAAGGGAATAGATAATCAAACGAAATTTGGAAATCACTATTTTTAACCCAGCCCTATAATGCACCAATGCTTTTTATAAAGGGAAAAACAGTTCCTCACACACACGCATATACATTTGGACTGAAAATGACTAAACTAATTTATTATGATTAACATTACCGCAGGGGCTGGAGCCATAATGCCCATGTGGACAGGAATCATTGGGGTTCCTAGAAAGGAGGGCGAAAAAAATCATCAACATCATTCATTCATTCATTCATTCAATGTTCACCCTAATATGAAAATGAAGTAACATTTTATAATCAAACTGAACTAGAAATAGAGAATGCCTCATGTCTCTCAAAAACAACTGAACAGACCATTAACCTACCTTGAAAGAAATTCCCATTAAGCATCTGCTACTCAGACTTGAAACATTTATAGCAAGAGACATCATGCTCACCGACTGCTGCTAAGCATGTAGCTTATGAATTTGGCTGAGGCTTTTTAATTCAAAGTAATTGCCAGTGTGTGCACCATGTAAATGACCTGTCATAAGCTCCGGCTCCCTTAGTCCCCTTCGAACAAACAAACGGAGCTGCTGACTGTTTTACAGTGACAGCTGCAGTCTGACAACCTTGTCCCACTACGTTTTTGCACCATTTTGGATACAGAAGGACACCAAATGTCAATGAAATATTCACATTTGTTTGTGTTTTTGATCTACATTGTTCAAGATTACAAGATGTACATTAGCATGGGCTCACACGCTTTTCTAATTTTAACGTTCTGCTTTTGCAGATGAAAATTGTAATTAATGAGCGGCGTTGAAACCTACAGATGTCCAGAGTTCCACTCTCCGTGCAACTGATACTCAACTGCCATTGGCTCATCTGCATTCGAGGGGAGAGGCTTACTAATAGGTCAATTCTAACATACAATCTCACAGTAACACTAATATGCCTACACAAGGTCTGATAAATCTAGTTTATCTTGTTTACCAGGAGGCATCGACGGTGGAAACCCAGGAAACTGTGGTGGAGGGATTCCTGGCGGCATCGTTGGGATGCCTATCTGTGGCCGGTTGAGATGAGGAGGGAAAGACATCTTGGGCAGAACACCCACCTTAAACAGAAGACCAACCCATTATTAACAACTGTAAATAACAGGGATTTATACATTGTTTAGGCAGTTATAATTCACACACTACTCCACTTACACAATCAAAATCTTCTCAAACTCTGCAATTTAGCTCAAAGTTTACAATAAGCATCTATAGTACTATTACTTGAGTCTGCATCTAAAGATATTAAACTATATGTTGGATGCATTTAATGTATAGCACAAAATTGCCATAATAAAAAATAAATATAATATAATAAACCTCAAATCAGAAAATTCTGACAGACCAGTGAGCTGATTTCAGGATGATATAAAATCAATTGAGAGCTCTGAATCAGCCTGAAAGATCTAATCAACATGAAATCAGTTTAAAGGTTTGAAATGAAGCTTAAAAGACATTACATTCTAAATGGTTTTTTGTTGCCTTTTTAGAGGACGTACAAAACTGAAAGTATTGAAATCAGCTTGAAATGTTTTTAGGATTGAAAAACCATTTTAACTGGGCTAAAAAGGACTGAAATCAATCTGAGATTAACTAAACGTGCTGAAATCAGATGAAAGGTCTTAAAACATTTTAGAGGCCGATTTCACGTTGGTGTAACGTCTCACAATGTGACCAACCTTAACCACTAACGTTAGCTAACCAAATAAACGTATAATATCTAAATTTATGTATAGTGCGGAAATTGTGTTGCTTATGTGAAATGTGGTTATATTAAACCCACAAATCAGATCGGTTTGTCAGATAACACCAGCGGTAACGTAATCATTTCAGTCAGACCGGGCAACTGCTAGCCACGAGCTAACGGTCACAAAAAGCATTTATCCTGACCTCTCATAACGGATTAACTCGTTTTTTCAAAGTCCTTTGCGAAACAATGAAAACATGAGCTCAAAACGATAACATATACTTCAATAAATCATACTCACGCAAAACAAATCGATATCAACTCGCTTCTAGCACGGAAAGTTCACCGGATCCGTGGTAAAAGCAACGAGCAACCGAACCTGCAGTTTCCGGTGAAATGGAATTCTGGGAAAATAGCGGGCAAGTTAAAAGACCTCCGATTTACAGAGAAAAAAAAAAGCAAACATACAAGTAATTTTGGTTATAGAATTTCTTGGTGTAGGATATTATACCATGATCTTGTTTTTAATTTTACCGCTATTCATAAATCTCTGCCAAACATTTGCAAATGTATCGCAGTTAAAAAGAGAACAATGTAGTTATTTATTCCTACCCTTTCAATTGTATTTATTTGAAATTTAAATTTTTTTTTTCCGTTGTTTTCCTGTTCTGTGCCTAGTATTGCTAACCGCATTCTCTTTTGATTCTAAATAAAACATTAACTCCGAATGCCCCACAGCAGCGTTATTCATTAACTTCCTCGCTTTTATATTTGTATTAAATTGATTGCGCATTAAATGTGAATATAAAAAAATATAATTATACTTGAATATTAGTGTCGTTGCGCATTGAATAAAAAATATTCAAATTAAAATAATCTCTGGCTAAATCTAACAACACGGCCAATACATTTTTCAGGGCGAATTTACAGGAAAATCGAAATAACTTAAGCGTATTTTTATGAACATTTCTTGTGAAATTTAACCAAAGAGTATAGAAGTACTTCTATACTCTTTGATTTAACCAGACGTTTCCAGGCCTTTCTAGGCCGAAAACTGCATTTGAGTGACAGGTGACGTAAGCGAAGGCGGGATTTTCATGGAAAGTGCTGGAAAGAGACAAAGCACAGCTAGTTCCAACGCCTGGTGTTTTTCCGATGCAAAACATAGTGCGGTCCATTGCGCTTCGTTATGTGCGTTTCTTTCACTGCGCTCGCTCACAATTTGACAACTTCATGTTTTGATGACAAACAATATTATGACTTGGTGAAAATTGTGTAAAGAGTCGCCTCTCAGCGAAGCGCACATTTTGCGCGCATCTTTCCAAACGTCACCTGTTTTTATAACTGTTTTGTGTTCTCTGCCTGCCAATCAAACATTTATTAAATACCACTGATATTATTATAGTTGCCAAGGGTCAAATATGCACGCTTTTGGTTTATTTACAATAATGTGGAAGGAAAATGCATGGCTTTAATTCGAAACGAAATTGTTTTTAATAAAGAATAAGCACATTCCGACTCCTTTCTTGCAGGGAAATATAAAACGAATATTTAATAACAGATTCCAGACGTATTTTAAATTCTAAAATTAGCTTTATTGTTTTTGTTGTATTTTATTAAGTGATTATTAAGAAAACGTATTGCTAAATTATTTCACTTATGTAGACGTTGTCCATATCTTATGCAGATATCAAAACACTGCATTTTCAGGTGGGAATAAATGCTATTTTCACAAATAAAACCGCACAGTTTGTGTTAGTTGATTATATGTAAGCGCCTCAGTGAGTCAGCGCGGAGGGATACAGCCGCACATTCAAGGCGGAGTATAAAGAAAAGAGCCGCGCACGCGGGGTTCTCTCCTCTCTGCTTCCCTGAGTATCAGTGTAGGGGAGATCAGCTGTTTCTGTGGCGATTAAACATCAAAAACCAACGAAACTAACCAAGGTAAGCCATCGCGCTTTTTTTAAAACGATTCTATATAATTTTAGGAATGAATCTTGACTAAATTAATGCGGTTTAATCTCGAAATTTATCGTTTATTTCATTCGCTGTTTGGCCGGTAACGTTATTGTAATAATGTGGATGCCGGTTAAGTGTCACTTATCTACAGACGCGATCATCTTTAATAAAACTTCTTAATTTTTATTATTACATAATCCTACGTTAGTGTAGGAGGTATCGCGAATTAGTTTTTATGGTTATTTAATTAAAAAAGAGTTGATAAGCAGGTGCAGTGGTTTATAACGTTGTGTAACCGATGCTTGTATAGTTACTGCTCAATAAACCTCTTTGTGTAATTTTTGGGGGTTTTTTTGGCTGTATTTCATATATATGGTCGTGTGTGTGTGTGTGTGTGTGTGTGTGTATAAGAGTCGGGGGTGACCGGAAAGGGTGATTGGTGTATTAAAAGTCGTCATATCGTTTTAATTAAAGTTCTTGTGTTGGCTCTTAAAGTGGCTAAATAAGCGTCATGAGAAATTTTATTTATTCCGTTGAATTAAAAGAGCAATACACATCCAAATTAAAAATAATTTTAAGGATTGCAGCAGTAAAACACGTGTTGAGCTCATTGTCCTTCTGCGCCATGTTCTTCCGCATCCGGGCGTCTATGCACCGGTTTGTCTTGTGTAACTGTACTAACAGCAAGTACGTGCTAAATGCTTTCATTTTCGTTTAACCTTTTTGTTTTTTTTTACTTGGACATTTTTAAACAAAAACCAACAATGCACTTGCGCGAAAGTGTAAAAAAAAAAAATAATAATAATTTTTTAATAATTTTTTCAGATGCCTGAAGAAATGCGGCAAGAGGAGGAGGCCGAGACCTTTGCCTTCCAGGCAGAGATCGCCCAGCTGATGTCTCTCATCATCAACACTTTCTACTCCAACAAAGAGATCTTTCTCAGGGAGCTCATCTCCAACGCCTCTGATGTAAGACCAATGATACTGTCTTTTATATAGTGTCCTATATGGCCAGCCCTAGCAATATGACTATAGTTCCTGCGATCAACCTGTTTTTCTCAACTCTATAGGCTCTTGATAAAATCCGATATGAAAGCTTGACAGAACCCACCAAGCTGGACAGCGGCAAGGATCTGAAGATCGATATTATTCCCAACGTTCATGAGCGCACTCTTACCATCATTGACACCGGTATTGGAATGACCAAAGCCGATCTCATCAACAACTTGGGAACCATCGCCAAGTCCGGGACAAAGGCCTTCATGGAGGCTCTGCAGGTGAAGTGTTGCCCAGTTTTGGCATGCTCTTCAACATTTTTCCATTGGATTTAGTTTCTAATGTTTTTCTAAATCCTCTCTCCAGGCTGGTGCAGATATCTCCATGATCGGGCAGTTTGGTGTGGGTTTCTACTCCGCCTACCTGGTGGCTGAAAAGGTGACAGTCATCACCAAAAACAACGATGACGAACAGTATGCCTGGGAGTCATCTGCTGGTGGCTCTTTCACAGTCAAGGTGGACAGTGGTACGTTTTGATCTGCATGTATTATGCATAGTTTTTTTTAATCGATGTGACTTAACAGTATTTTGCACAAACTATTTAAAACTTGCAGAGCGCACGCACACACATTGTGAAGTCTAGACTACTGCGCTCCGTCACTTCAAGATTCAGTCTAATAAATGCATTTAGTAGACCATTTTATTTAATATTATGTAACAACGGTTTAATAAACAAGTTAAGAGTTGCATTTTAAACTCCATATTTCTTGTTTTTGTGCTTTTCCGGCAAAAAATAATTCCAAATTCCACAATTTTGCATCTCTGAGCAACATGGTGTTTAGTTCCTGAATTATTCAACATTAAATAATTTGGTTTCATTGCAATAACCTGTGAACAGTGACTTGCTGCCACCTACTGGCAGTTATAATTTCTCATTCAAAATGTATCCATATTTAACCTTTTATTTAATGTTTAAACAATATTTTTATAATTGCAGGTGAAATGCATTCATGTCTTGGATTAGGCAGTGTACATGCATCTAAATGCCTTTTCAGTTGCTTGTTAACTGCATAAATGTCCTATTATTCTAATTCACAGATTAAATCTTAAGAATTCGACTCCAAATAATGGATGTGCTTAGAAAAAAATGATTTTATAAAGGTACAAATGCCTGTGACATTTTAAAAAATCAGTTGAAACTTACTGTATCACTGTAAACTGACCGCCACAAAATATAAAGAGCAGCAAACTTTAGGAGACTGTCGACGGTTGTCCTGAATATACTTGCACAGTAACTGCAAAATATTGTTTAATTATCATTATGGATAAAATCTCCAGGTGAGCCCATTGGCCGTGGAACCAAAGTCATTCTTCACCTGAAAGAAGATCAGACCGAGTACATCGAGGAGAAGCGAGTGAAGGAAGTGGTGAAGAAACACTCCCAGTTCATCGGATACCCAATCACTCTCTTCGTAAGTGGGATGAGATTTAACTAGTGCAGTTGAATTATTCTGATAAACTTGCTGGTGTAGCTGGTAAAGTGATTCAAAATACCAATTTACACACAGGTGGAGAAGGAACGCGACAAGGAGATCAGCGACGATGAGGCAGAGGAGGAGAAGCCTGAGGAAAAGGAAAAGGAGGAAGGTGAAGACAAACCCAAGATTGAGGACGTTGGCTCAGATGATGAAGAGGACTCCAAAGACAAGGACAAGAAGAAGAAAAAGAAGATCAAGGAGAAGTACATCGACCAGGAGGAGCTGAACAAAACCAAACCCATCTGGACCCGTAACCCTGACGACATCTCCAACGAGGAGTACGGAGAGTTTTACAAGAGCCTGACCAACGACTGGGAAGATCACCTGGCTGTCAAGGTAACCTAACAGCACAAGATTGACATGCAAGTGTTTTAAAATTGATGAGGTACTCACTTATGCACGGTCCTTCAGCATTTCTCTGTGGAGGGTCAGCTGGAGTTCCGCGCTCTCCTCTTCATCCCCCGCCGAGCCCCCTTCGACCTCTTCGAGAACAAGAAAAAGAAGAATAACATCAAGCTGTACGTCAGAAGGGTCTTCATCATGGACAGCTGTGAGGAGCTCATCCCAGAGTATCTGAGTAAGTGTCATCGCGTATAAAGAGCTCTCATAATGAATATCAATGTTTTTTGGTTCCTGGACTTGCACTGAACCTAAACTTAACTAACAGCCAATCATTGTCCCTCCAGACTTCATCCGTGGTGTGGTGGACTCTGAAGATCTGCCCCTCAACATCTCCAGAGAGATGCTGCAGCAGAGCAAGATCCTCAAGGTCATCCGTAAGAACATAGTCAAGAAGTGCCTGGAGCTGTTTGCCGAGCTGGCCGAGGACAAGGAGAACTACAAGAAGTTCTACGACGCCTTCTCCAAGAATCTGAAAGTAAGAGTCTGAGACTTTGATCCCATTAATGACGATGAAAATGTGGTATTAACAAGTTTGTTGTGACTTCCAGCTGGGCATCCACGAGGACTCTCAGAACCGCAAGAAGCTGTCAGAACTGTTGCGTTATCAGAGCTCGCAGTCCGGAGACGAGATGACTTCCCTCACAGAATACGTCAGCCGTATGAAGGAAAACCAGAAGTCCATCTACTACATCACTGGTACGACTTGATCAGCTTTTAAAATAGGGCTGCATGATTAAATAGAAGACAAATCGAAACCGCAATCGTTTTTGATGCAAATCTTTTATGTAGTGTGATTTACATAAGTTAACCAATCAAACTTAAAAGTCCTAAAGAAAGCAACATCTCCATAAATATTAGTAATTCACAGTTGGTGATTACAATGTTATTTCCATTAACTGCAAGAAAACAATATTTGTATTCCCTTTTTCTGTAGTTAAGGAATTTTATTTTTTTGTATGTGTGCGTTTAAACGAACAATAATAATTTTTTTTTAAATCAATCTTCTCCAGGCGAGAGCAAAGACCAGGTCGCCCACTCAGCTTTTGTGGAGCGTGTGTGCAAGCGAGGTTTCGAGGTGCTGTACATGACCGAGCCCATCGACGAGTACTGCGTCCAGCAGCTGAAGGACTTCGATGGCAAGTCTCTGGTGTCCGTCACCAAGGAGGGACTGGAGCTGCCCGAGGACGAAGACGAGAAGAAAAAGATGGAGGAGGACAAGGCCAAGTTCGAGAACCTCTGCAAGCTCATGAAGGAGATTCTGGACAAGAAAGTAGAGAAGGTGTGTTTTGCAGGTCTCGGCCTTAACCTGGTTAACTTTGGTTTTGATCCACCTTGTATTAGGCATTAATTGTTCCGACTTGTGTTATAAACAGGATTCCTAGTCAGAGTTGCACAGATGGTGAGTTTATGTAATGGACACTCGCACCGTTTGCGTTGCGCTTGCAGACTCGAATGTGTGAAAACGTGTTTGCTACTTGGACTCGAGGTCCACACTGGAGTGTTTTTTTTTTAAGTGACTAACGAGTGTTCAGTATGACCTAACAGTGAGTGATCAACCACAACTCTCCTTGCCAGTTTAATTCCTGTAGCTCAAGCTGGTCTGATTCTTTTCCAGGTCACCGTATCAAACAGGCTGGTGTCTTCTCCCTGCTGTATCGTGACCAGCACATACGGCTGGACAGCCAACATGGAGAGGATCATGAAGGCCCAGGCCTTGAGGGACAACTCCACCATGGGCTACATGATGGCCAAGAAACACCTGGAGATCAACCCCGATCACCCCATCATGGAGACCCTGAGGCAGAAGGCCGACGCAGATAAAAATGACAAGGCTGTGAAGGATCTGGTCATCCTCCTGTTCGAGACCGCCCTGCTCTCCTCTGGCTTCTCATTGGACGATCCTCAGACACACTCAAACCGCATCTACAGAATGATCAAGCTGGGATTGGGTATGTTTGACTTCACTTTATTAATTTATGTTTTCTCGGTTGTGATGCAGGTTACTAATTCTCACTTCTGTGCTCAGGTATTGATGAAGATGAAGACGTACCTGTGGAAGAGCCAAGCTCTGCTCCCGTTCCTGAAGACATTCCACCTCTGGAGGGAGACGATGACGCTTCTCGCATGGAGGAAGTCGATTAAACCCACTTAAATTCCCTCAGTCACTTTTCCGTAATCATTCCTTAACGCCCTGTTGTTCTCTTTGACCTGTAGAAGGGTTGACCTGATCTCAGTAATGATTCCTGAAAGAATCATAATGTAACTAAAGCATACTGTCAACTTTTGCTCTGTTTTGAGCCGTAATGTACCTTTTTTTTTTTTCCTGTTTTGTTTTTTTACATAATGTGATGTTCATGGATTGCAGTATTGTCTGAGCACAATAAGCACTGTGTTTCACTGATACTGAGTCTGCTGGCTGTGCTGGATTGAATCGAGCATGATTTCTTTCTGCATGGAAGGGGAAAGACCTTTTGCCTGACGGCAGGCATGTGTTGTCTTGTTTTTTCAGAAATAAACACACATGGTGAAACCTGAATTCTGGTAGTCTCTTACTCAAACAGTTTAAATTAGAATAATGGATTTCATTGAAACATTATTACGTTTGAAATATTTTATTTAAAAACATAAAATTGGGTCTTAATTTAGATCGCTGAAAGTACTGGAAGATGTTTTGGTATGTGGCTTTGGCTTTTGCTTGCGCAAAAAGAAATCAAATGTTAATGTTCAATACAAACTGCTTTAACCATAACCTTGTGCTTAAAACATTATTTTTCCCTCCTTCCCAAAAACATACTGTTGTAGACTGTTATCATTTTAATTTTATTGCGCTTTAAATAGGATTTTTCAAACATATTTTAAGAGTAATTGGGGTACCTAAAATGTATAGCTTTATTTAAGTTTTCAGTCATTCTCTTATTTAGTCCTAACATGCAAACCAATGCATTATGGGTTTTAAGAACAAGCAAATCACATTTAAGATGTAAACTAAGTGGAACACAATTTGGTTTCTAACTGTTATTTAGAAATGCTAAATTCCAGCATCTCATAAGACTTCCTGCTCCAATTCAAGACTTAAGGCATTCATTAAAGTAGGATTTAGGACTTTTTAAGACCTTCAAAAACCCTTTGACCGTTTTTCTCTGTTGACCCAGAACATCATTGTCTGAAATCTTCATTAATACAAATTTATTTTTTTACAAGATTCTCCGTTTAATTATCATTTTCCCAACTTTATGAGGTGTTGGTTTGACTTTTTTCCCAGTAGAACATGTTTATTTCACATTTATTCCAAAATAAGAACTACACCAAAATATTTTCTTCGTCTGCTGTTATTTTTAACTTTACCAGCCGGTGTCGCTGTTGAGTTGCTTTCTACATACTATTGAGTTTTACACTTTTTAATGTCATATTTTGCGTTTATTTTTATGTTTTGATTTATTTTTGTAATATCTAATTTTTCGTTTTCTAATCCATTTTTATTTCTTTAAAACCCCCTGCCTCCCTCGAATGTATGCAGAAGCCGTACAACACACAAACGTTATAATTCAGTGAGTCCTAATCTTACATTATCATCCTTGTTGCTTTGAGGTTATGTAAATTTAGACTGGTTATTTTACATTCATGCAAATAAATAAAGAGTTAAATGCAAACTCTATATAGTAGTATAGAATGTTTATGTGGGAAAATGTTTTCCAGAGAATTTCTATAGCATGCTTAAATTATTGAGAATATGTTTTAATTGTAATAACTGTAATATTTGTTGAAAAGCCATGTGAAAATTTTGTTTGCTGGTAAACAGTTCTCATTGTTATTTTGTAATTAAAAGTAATAATACGTATAGAAAGCGTTCATTGTTAGAAATTATCAATTATATCATGTACTGTAAAGGATTAATATTTTCACCAAATATTTTGACCATACTTTCCTTTTTCACTTCAGGAAAACATTTTTCATGAGGACAGCTGTGTGGTGCGTGGTGCAATTAATTTTATCTATTCATTTTTATTTTCTTTTAAACATGATGCACCAACAAGCAGAGGAATAAAACTATAAGGGCAGAAAGTTCTCTTTCATGTTGGTAAAAAGATAGTACTATGAAATGTTCTGCACAGAACTTGTTGATGAAAACAAGTGGGCTGCTGTCAACATATAAAAATAAATTCTGTTCTTGTTTTTTTTAAGGAAAGGAAACATATGCAGCCTTCGGGTGTCTAAACATCCAACCAGACAACACTGTCACACCTTCATTTGTAGCACAATCAGTTATAACGGCATGTATTTTATTAAAAGACCTGCTATTTTGTGCCTTATATGATGTTTAATGTTTTATTCACGAACACTACATTTTTGGGGTATTAAGGGAAAACTGAAGACCTTCACTGGCTGTCGTGATGAACCTTGGCTCATGCCTTAAGGAGATTTCCAGTAGTACTGACGGACATCTACAGTGTTGTCTTCTTTGAATATGCATGGTTGACTGATGATGTAAGTGTACATAAAAAGGGTTATATTGTTATATTCTCGATAATTGATAGTACTGTATACAGGCAGTGACCAGCACAACTTGCTCAAGACAATAATTCATTTCCTCCCTCTATAAGATTTTATTAGATGTATTATAATATAAATAATTATTTCTTTGGTTTCAGTGATTTAAACATTATGCCATTAAAAATAATTTTAATGCGCACAGCTTCCCTGTCAAACAAATATATTTATTAAAGAATAGTGAATAGCAACACAGCTACAAACAAATACAATTTATATTGGGTGTGTTAGATTTATAGTGTGCGAATAATAAAAAATTGACAATAATTAGTCATATTGGTGGCCCCCAAAAAAAATTCTGCTTAGGGCTTGAAGGCTTGGGCCGGCCCTGCTTGTAGGTGTTTGACTTCATTGCCAAACCTATTAGAATCTATGATTCACTAATGCTTTACACAACAATCAGCAATAATGACAGGGATTTCCTCAGTTAAGAGAGAATCACATAGAACTGACCATAATGCATAGGGCCGACGCACATTTTTGGGCTGGGGCTGTCGGTCATACTTTAATATTTTTTTAAATAGGCTAAATTATTTATTACTGCAACAGTAGAGTATCTGAGACAATCGCAGCCCATTGGTTGACAGTCTTAAAGGACATTGAGCTAGTCCAATGAAATCTCAGGCCACGCCCCGCCTCCCTCCTGGCCAGCCCTCATCTCCCCTTGACAACATTTATTTAGAGCTCGACCGGAGCAAAGAGTACAGAAGTACCTTTTTGACCGGAGTTTGAGATCAGTCCATCAATAACAATGGATAAAAGAGCAAGGGGACTGCAGAGAAGCTGCGGGAGATAAGACGCAAGTGGAAGCAGGAAAATGTAAGGAGCTAATAACAGAAGCTCGCACCTGTCTTATGCCTGCGCGCGCCACGACACGAAACAGCGGAGAAGTCAAACGTGGGCAGAAGCAGGGGCGGATCTACCGGGGTGGCAGGGGGTGGCAATTGCCACCCTAAGAAAAAGCCTTGCCACCCAATTTGCCACCCCAGCACTAGTGTCCCGTATATTGATTGTGGCTGCGTGATGCCCGCAAACTGTATAAAATATCCCGGAATCTACGCCAAGCGCGTGCACGCTGCATCGTCTAATGCGCGCATAAGACGGAGTAAAGGAGAGACAGACCGTGCGTGCATATGAACTGTGTGTGTGTGTGTGTGTGTGTGCCTGTATAGCGCGTGGCAGAGCCATAGAGAAAGTAGTTACTTCTAACACAGGACACCTACCACAGAAGAAATTGAATAAAATGAAAGTAGGCTATAGGAAGCTGAGGTCAAAAAGACAGACTCCAACATTCATTGCCTGGCATGGAAAATAAAATCATGTTTGCTCCAGCGAGCTATGGGACAAGCAAGTATGTACAATAGAACCAACATATTAAATGTATCATATGTTATTTGGACATGCATTACTAAAAGTGAAAACACATTGAGAAATTCACAGTAATTCAAATGAAAATGTGTAACATTAGTAAACTTGTCCTACTTGTGTTTTTCCATGGCCACATAAAGAGCTAATGGGTGCAACGCATGTCATGCAAAACCTGGCTGTGTTTCCAGTGCTGGTGTGGAGGGGACTGGACATCAAAGGATTTCTTTTGTGGATGCAGCTGTAACCCGGATGTGTAAGGATTATTTTATACATGCCAAACCTATGGCTGATATTGCAACCGAAGCTGTCATTTCTAAAGTCTAGGGATGGCATTTCCCATCAAGTACAAATTGACTAATGTGGTAGTGTTTTTGTTAAAAACTGAAACGACATTCTCGAGTCTCTTCACATCGAAAGACATTCTCACAGATGAAGAGATAAAGATAATAGACTATACATTTGATGGTCTCTGACTGGTTAAAACCTGATGCATCCAAATATAGATTATTATTACAGGACTTGGAACAAAAACTGCAGAGTGGGAATATACTTTCAAATCATATGTATCTTTGTGAATTTGAAAGGATTTGATCCACCCTTTCAAAAATATTACACACAGGTATGTGGGCTGTGTTTTTTCATATAAAAAACATATATTACATACTAATAATTGCATGTATGTAGAGCCACTAGCTAAGTCGTTTATATACAGTATATAGATGTGTGTGTGTGTACTGGTGATGTTCTCTGTCTGCATGGTATAAAACAAATTTTCTATGCATAGACAGAAGAACTGATACGACTGGAAACAATAATATCTGTGCCTGGAGAAGCAGAGGTTCTTGTCAGAAGTGATTTTGCTTGAGGGGAGCGATAGAGGATGTGTAGTAAATTAACCGTTAGAAAAATTATTTGATTTGAAGAAAAATAACTGATAAGCAAGTAATGTCTTTGAGGCCTCTAAAGCTATGGGTGTCAATATATCTTTAGGAGCAACAATCAGAGATTATATACCAAATACAACAAAATGTAAGCATGACTTCACACTTCTGTAACTGTTGGTTTCCAAGCTGGAGTCCTGCAGTATATGTAGCATCTTTAGGGAAATATTTAACTGAAACTTTAAATGTAGTTAAAGTTGTCAGTCTGTCACATTAAAATGAATACTGTGCATTTCTTAGAGACTCTGATTTATTGGTTGCAAGCCAACAGGGGCATGTGCCGATATTTGACCGAATCTGTGCTTTCTGTTGTTATTGTTATATTTTAATTACAAACTGTTTGTCAGATTTGAGGATGAATGGTCTATCCCCCAATAACATTCATCATAGAAAAAAATATAATAAATAATTAAATCAGTGACTAAAATAAAAATTTATGGATTCATTATTTTCATTATGTTTCACTGGAATTGTCTCATTATTTGTGTGTGTATATAAATATATATAGGGTGCGATTTGTAGGGGGGTTGGGGATATTATATATTATATATATCCTGACTGATACATAAAACGTATAGTAATGAGGAACTGTGGGGGAAAAAACACGCCTGACGTTTATAAACCGCGAGAAAAACCGTGGCACCTGCCCCGAAAGTGGCACGGCGAGCTGCTCCTGCCAGTAGCGACTAGTGGCAGCTGCCACCGGACTCTGGCAGGAACTCTGGCAGCTGCTGCCCGTAGAAATCTGTTGCATCTGAGGAGCTGCCCCTGCAGCAATATTTATGCTATGTACGATCACTTTTAATGACATTTATGATGTTATCCTTATTTCTTTTTTCACTTTAAGTAAAATAAGATTTCCGTGTGTGTTCAAATACGGAGATGCAGTCTAACTCAGTAATAATAGCGGCAGTACCGCTTCTATCCGCCAGGGGTCTCTGTTTGACAGCCTTTAGGCGCTATAGAGTTCAATCTGTTTTTGTAATCGAGCTGTATTTCACCGCAAAGTCAAACAATAGGAAGTGCTTTGCATAAAGTAGAGGAAGCGGTTTTAACAGACAAATATGATTTCTTTTTTAATTTCCCAATTACTTTCGAGAATTAATTTCGTGCCATATTGTCATTACTCTAACATACGATTTCCCCACAGTTTAATTAAAATTAAAGTCATAAAAAACAAACAGCCTACTACTGTATTTACAAATGCAACTATTTACAATTTAAAAACAACAACATGTTTGCATTTTGGGAGGTGTGGGGTATTATGAAAATAGTAATAATGGTCATAAAATTAGACTTTATGTAAAAGAAAGAAAGTAGACCAATTGTGAAAAGAAATGTGTACTTAACAGTAAACACTGTGTCAGAAAACAGTGAAAATGTTAATCGGCCGCATTTATTGGAAGTGGTCTGACCTGCTTTATTAATGACAAGGTCAGAGATGAGTCTTCAAGACCATCTCGATGTTTTCTTTCTCACGTGGTATTAAGGAAACATTTAACCTTTTGAGTTCTTCTGCTGAATGGTCCAAAAGCCCTCAGTCACTCCATCTCGATTTCTTACAAGTCACATGTGTTGCAGTAAAAGACAAGGCCGAGGAGGGGTTTAACATTCATTTCAGCACAGGTGACTGTAGAGGATGTCTGATAAAGGCTGCTGTCCGTGTGGGTGTCTTACTACACTGCTTCTCATCGACTCATTCAGAGAGGCTGAGTGTGTGGAGCGACCGCAGAGATACTGATCAACCTGGAAACTTCACTGCAAGAGCATGCAGCACGTATGCACACAGACTCACGTCAGTGTAATGCAGGTACACGGCCTGCTCTGGAAAAGTCTGCTCTGATAAACAACACGGCACTGACTGATTCATATACCGTGGTATTCACCGGTCTTCTAGTGTACTGCAATCATTTATATCCTAAAAAGCGCCTTTGTTGATCTAGCTGGTTCTTTTTTTTCAGCATGCAGCACTGTTCTTCTGTCGTTTAAAGATAGATGGATAGATAGATAAACCCACAACCTTTGGTTAACCATTAGGCCACATCTGCCTATATCTGTCTTTTTACTTTACAGTATAAATATATTTACATTTTGGAATAATGTTATTCATTAAATTTAAATCAAAATAATAATAATATATATATATATATAAATATATTCTTTCGATTTAAATAAAATGTATAACATTATTCCATGTATATATATATATATATATTTTTTTTTTTTAACAACATAATTCCTTTTAATTCTTCTTAATTTTTTACATCAAGTTTACATCTCCCAGCATTACTGTTTCTTTTGTTTTGTTTCTACCTTGGAAAAAAAAAAAACATCTACTAAAATAAATAAAGCTTTTCTCACAGTTAGGAATTCTTACAAGTGCAAGATTATATCTCACAAGTTTATAACTTTTTTTTTCCCAATATTTTTATTCTGTGGTTGAAATCATCTTCGATAACGGACAGACAGAGAGACTGATGGATAGACACAGATGGATGGATAGAAAGACACTGATAGAAACACATAGATAGTTGGATAGATCAGCACACGAGGTGTTTGTTGTAGATGTGGGAACAAACAGTCAAACCGGGCCGATGGTCTCAGTACAGTGACACATCAGACACTAAGGGCCACACATTCTGAAAGCTGGATCTCAGTTACAGAAGAGCTGCCCACGTCCTCCAATCACTGTTCAACCACTATCAATCAAACAGAAGCTCACACGTGGCTTCCTCGCGGTGTATTTTTTGTTTTCCGTGACGTTTGTGAAATCGAGGTCAGCTCGTATGTACATGCGTATGGTGTTTATGGAGGGGCTGCTATTTACAGGGTCTGAGAACGCTTGTGGTGCTTTATCAATGCACCTGAAAGGAAGGTGTTGGCGGATCTATTATCTGCATTTGTACACAAAGAATATCAGATTTGAACGAGGCCTTTGAAGAACATGTTTACAAGAACCCACAGACCAATCGGAAAACCACCTAGAACACCCTAGCAACCACTTAGCAACCTACACTATCAGAAATAAGGTGCAGATGCTGCAAGTGGGCCGGTACTCTTTCTTTCACAAGGTACTGAAATATACGATTTGGGTACTTACATTTGCACTTTAGGTGCTTTAATGTTTTTTTAAGTACTAAAATGCTCCTTTTAGGGATCTCGTTATTACACGGCTCTCTGGAATGCTTGATTCTGATTGGTCAGTTGAGACATTTGCAGGTTCGTTCATTTCAAATAATAACCGCTCCAAATTAATAACGCATAGCCGGTACTACTTGTATGTTTAAAATCCCTCTGCGCCAACAAAGATTACCGTTTGGTGCCATCTTGTGACAAACACTGGACAACCACAATTAACAATGGAAAATTTGTTATATATTCATATGTAGATGTTATAAATTGTCTTACTAACGTTTGAATGTTAGTCACGTGGTACTATATAATTTCGCGGAAGGATGAAAATGTTAATTTAAAACAAATACGCCAATAAAATGTTTCAAA
>JAUCMT010000048.1:19803972-19816427 GCA_032357475.1 Enteromius thamalakanensis
GTCTCGCTCGGAGCACGTGATATATATGTAACGATATGTTTTATGAAATGTAGTGAAGTAAGAAGTACGATCCTTTGGTTAGGAATGTAGTGAAGTAAAAGTAAAAGTAGCTAAAAATAAAACTACTCCAGTAAAGTACAGATACCTGAAAAATGTGCTTAAGTACAGTAACGTACAGTAAGTACAGTAACTGCCCACCACTGTATAGAAGTGTAAGTACAGAGGCTCTGCAGTATGTGAAAAATAACATCTAGCTGCATTTAGCAGTGCTGATGACATTAACAGACAGTTCATCAATCAGAACAGAGCAAAAAGAAAAACAAATCTGAGACAGTTTGGTCACATGATCAAATAAATTTAATCTTATATATATATATATATATAAACAATGAACCCTAAAAAGTTAATTAGACTACATTAGTTTGGTAGCATTTCCTGATGCTCACCACGCAAGTCCTTCACATTCCCTCAGAATGACCACCAACACTTTAAATGAAGGAAACGACACTGACGGATCACTCATGATCTGACTTACTGAGGTGGTAGATTCTTTCTGACCTCCTAAAATCAATGTGCTTTATCAGGAAATTAATATTACACACAGAAAACAAAACCTCATGTACTTTATGTAGAAATTATTATCCCCCCTTCCAAAGGAAGTGTTTTAAATGTGACATTTTCATGACAATTAAACACACACACACAAATGTATTAATGATCTTTTCCTGTAAATGGAGAAAAGGGATAATATAGAATACTATAGGCTACTATATTAACTGCTCATTTTTTCTTAATGCACTCAATGCTTTAAATTTGCCGATTTAAATAACCTTTCTGTTACACATTTATAAAAAAAAATAATAATAAAATAAAAAATAAAAAAAAAATCGCATTTGTTGTGGAAAACCCCCAAAATATAGACATATTAAGGTAAGTGTCTTGAAAAGTTTTCAATGCAATAATTATAAGTTTTATTTTTTGCTAATGTAATTGCCATGAAAATGTCACAATGCAAAAAAGGATAAAAAAAATATATATAATAAATAATTAAAATTAATAATGGAAAAAAATAAAAATTAACCCACAATGAGCCTCATTTTCTTTACGGGAATGCTTCCGTAATCATATAACTTACCAACACTGATTATTCGTATTGCTAATTAAAAAGAAAAATAACAGCATGTGAACGTATGCATTAGCACTGATTTGAGTTCAAAAATTATTCTGCAACCTGCAGAAGGACGTAAATGAGAGATTTCACCCAAATATTTCGGTAAACAAGCACGTCTACCTCAAAGAGGTCCAACCGCAAAACTCCCAATATTCAGGCATCTCTTCTCACGTTTAATTGCGTCGTACATTAGCCGTCATCACTGTGAACATCCTGCTGTTCTTAACACCATAATAACTGACCCAAAAATCAAAAAAACTAATAGAAGGCTGATTATTATTGCACATGCAAAACAAAAACAGAAAAATAAACATAAAAAAGTAAAGTTCAACCTACTTAAGACAAAACGGTTATTTCAGTTTCCATAAAAAGCCTATATTTGATCTAATAATACACATTAAAATAGATGTTATTAGTATTGTATAAAATAACGAACTGAAGCTCGAGGGTAAATCAGTAAAAATCTTGTTCTACCAAATACTAAACACGTGAACTGAATCACACTGTAAAACTGTTGGCTTTTCTTCACGTCTTATCGTGTCTGCACATATTTTAATGTTAGATCGTTTACAGCAATATATATAAGACTCATAGTGTGGAACTTCCCTTTCGGGCTCTTACAAAACCTGTGACATTTTTAGTGCTTCCCTCATCTGACCAGAAGCGTTCATAAATACAGACCCAAGCCACGAAAGTCCGGCAAAATAACCTCCGCATTCATTATTCACTCTCCAGTCACTCCAAACTCGTATGACTCCTCATGTATCTTCAGTGGAATAGAAATAAGGGAGAATTAGACATGCTTTAGTTCAATACAGTGAACGTATGATGCATGAATATTGTGTGCAGGTTTAGGAATGACGTGAGGGAGAGGAAAATGTCATAATAAGGGTTGTGTGTTATGAAAATGCACACCTGACACGGTCTGTCCTGACGCTCGGAGGTAAAATTTCTAGTTAAGGTGTTCTTACAGAGTGAATCTCGCAAAACCGGTCAAAAACAGATCATGTTGCACGCCAAAGTCAAAAGGGAAAAAATAACTATTTGCAGAAAAGACAATAAGGCCTTTTTTTTTTTTAAAGACTGCAGTGCAAAAAATTAATATTGTAATTAATTCCAGGTGAGGTAAGCAATTTTTGTAATTATAAGAGAAACTGAGCTATACAAGCAAGATGTCTTGTGAGCAAGATCCTTTTTCTTTGACACAGGTATTTCTTTATGAGACACAGCCATATAACAAACACTTAACGCTCGCAGATGAAGCAGACAGGCACTGGAGGTTGATGGTTTGATATGGCAGAAACACAACAGAGCATCAGACAGCAGCTTCGTTTAGTTACTGACATCAAAGACTGCGTGTTTATGACTTGTGAATCTCACAAAACCAGTCCAGACATCTAGGTCATATTTCATAAAAATAAAATAATCTAAATATTGTATTTCTATTAATGATAATACCACCAATAAAGCTGTATTGTACTAATACTACTAAATGGCATTTAAACTCAAAATAAGCTTGTTTTTTAGAAACGGAAATAAAAAAAAAATTCCACTGATTCTTAAAAACCATTTCATTGTCTTATTTATTATGTTTTATTTTAAATATTTAATTACTATACTGTAATGTATTGAGTGTCCTTAAATCTGTCTGTTATTTTTATGTTTTGTTATTACTTTAGTATTTTATTATTGTATTATAATAAAATATTAAAATCTAACAACAACATTATTATTATGGCAGATATTTTGTTTTGAAGTAATGAAACGTTTAAAAATTCAGAGCAATTTTGTGTTCAATTTTGATTGTTAAAAATGTAATGCATCTTAAAAAAAAAAAAAAAAAGGCCACATGGTCTTTTCTATTTCTTATTGTGTTTAATTATTAATTTCATATTTTCCTTTAAGGGATAGTTCACCCCCAAAACGAAAATTGTGTTAATTTTTCACCCTCATGTCGTACAAACCCATAAGATCTTTGTTCATCTTCCAAACACACATGAAGACATTAGTGATGAAATCCGAGAGCTCTCTGACCCTCTATAGACTGCAACACAACAGCAATGTACCCAGAAACAGAGCAAGTGGCTGAACGATCATTTTTTGAGGCTACGACAACGCAAAGAAAACAAAAAGAACAATTCTTGCGCCATTTTGGAGAGTACCACAATGCACTTATCAATGTTGCTTACATTCAGCATGGCAAAAAATGCCGTATTTGTGGAGAACAATTGTTAAATAATGTTATTTTTTTATTCCGTGTGCCCAAAAGATATTCTTGCAGCTTTGAGCCACTAATGGGACTGTTCTACTAATGTCTTTATTACAGTTGCGTTGCTGTCTATGCAGAGCTCTCGGATTTCATCACAAATATCTTCATACGAGTTTGCAAAGACATGAAGGTGAGCCACTAATGAGAGGATTTCCATTTTTGGAATAAAGAATGATCCCTTTCTGTACCTTTTCGGAATACAAACCCAGTTCTGCAGCCTAAAAATAAAGACGAACAAACCACGAAAATGTGGCTTCTGTACACATCCGAACGAGCGCTCGATTAGACCTTCTGAACGGGTGTTTGCACGACCCGCTTGCTGCTCTTCTTCACGCGGCTGCGCGCGTAGATGCGCAGGAAGAGGGCGAGAAAGACCACAGCAACGCCCAAGCCACCCACCAGGGTCACGGCGTGACCATAGAGGAAGCAGGACAAGAGGATGGCGATAGCCTGCCGCAGAGTCATGATGATGGTGAAGACGGCGGCGCCGAACTGAGAGATGGTGTAGAAGATGAAGAGCTGGCCGAAGGCGGAGCAGACCGACAGCAGCACGGCGTGCATCATGAACTCTGAGTGGCGCGTCATGAAGGCCAGCGAGTCGAAGAAGGCGCCCTGTTCCAGCAGAGAGCCCACCGTGAAGAGACACGAGAAGAGGTTGACGCCGAACATCATCTGCACTGACGACATCTTGTACTTGAACAGGTTGTCCTGCCAGTTGGAGGTGAAGCTGTCAAAGATGATGTATCCGCCGAGGATGACCACGCCAGAGAAGGTGGTGACAGTGGACGGGTGTTTGCCGGTGGAGCTGGAGAGCAGGAACATGCTGACTCCCAGCGAGATCAGGACAGCCGTGAAGTACTCCCAGTACTCGTAGCTCTTGCGCGAAACGATCTTGCCCATCAGCATCACGGGGATCACCTTGGAGGCCTTGGCCAGAACCTACGACGGAAACACAACAGGCGTGGATCGTGACATACTGCTGCGAGAACATGCTCAGTCCTGTGCAGTCATGTGACAGAAATACATCAGTGTCAAAGAAAATGTGAGCCTGGAGCTCAGAAGCTACTCGACCTTTGTGAATATAAATGGTGTGACACAAAACTGGATTTTAAAGAATTTGGATTTGCTGCAGGTGTAATGATATATTATGCAGCGGGACTGTTTTCAGGAGCTCATTGCATCTGCTGCAGCCATTGTGAGCCATGGAGCTATTCAATGAGCTATGCTAAGCTATGGTAAAAGTGCTCCGCCGGACCCAGAGATCAGCTGAATGGATTTTAAAAAACTTTTAAAATCAATTTGACTATTTTCTTAAAAATGGGGTGTTCCTTTAAGAACAGAGAATTAAATAGAGAGAATCAATAAATTAAAAATGTACTACTCAAGTACTACTTTTTGGAAATGGATAACTGTAATCCGTTATTGCCCAGCATTTGGTTATTTTTGTAGCCTTTTTATGTTTCTGATATCTAAGTTGATATTACTTAAATATATATATTTAAGTAAAATGAAAAAATAAGTTTTGTTATGATATTTTGGCAATTATTGGCTGAGATGCAATTATTTGAAAATCTGGAATCTAAAGGTGCGAAAAATTTAAATATTGAAAAGTAAAAAGAAAAAAAATCTCAGCGATGCATATTCCTAAACAAAAATTACATTTTCATATATTTATGAAATAATCCACATGCACTTAATGCATACCATCTTAAAAATACGTTTTATTATTACTAAAATGCACCAAAAGATGTATTTATAATAATATTTGTTGTATAGCCCTAATGGTCATTTCATTAAAATGATAAATTACATAAAAATGCTAATTATATGCTTTATAAAAACAAAAACAGTGTGCTCGTTTATATCTACTGTATGTCCTATGGTGTTGACTGTGGAAAAAAAGGTAAAATAACAACAATAACATTGAAGATAATCCCCTCTCATGCTGTTTGTAGCTTTAAGAATAAGTATCATGTTATTTGTATATTCTTTTTCATCTACATTTTTGCTATGCTACTTGTGTGTGTGAGAAAAATAGTGTCAAAAATGACAAACTGTGCACATCTAATACCTGTGTGGGAAAGCTGATGTATTTGAGGGCTTCGTACTGGCACCAGCTGCTGAGGATGTTGGAGAGCGAAGCGAAGGAGTATTTGTACATGGGTGCTCCGTGACGGGGCTGTTTGAACAGAACACACCACAGACCAGACACCGTCAGCGCCAGGATCCGATTCATGAACACCAGAAACTGAGAGTCTTTGAAGCGCTCGCCGCTGCCCTCCACCTCAGTCGCACCATACGAGCGCGTCATCACCCGCTCCTGAAGAACACCCCACGTCAGGTACGACGCCTGCAGGACAGCACAACGATTATATGACACATGACTAAAAGTTTGAGGAAAAACAATGAAAAATTCTTAAAAGTAAAATAACTTTTTAAGATTATTTGAAGTTTTAAAAGACTGCAGTTAAAGTAGTTAGAATCTAATCTGTTAGAATTACACAAACAGCCACACACACAAAACATTACTGAAATACAAAAAAGATACATTTCAAAACGTATTTTATTATCATTGGTAAAATATGTTGTATTGGCTGTGATTTACTTAAAAACTATTTAAAAGTGAAGAAAAACAATTAAAATAAAAAATAATAAAATAGCTTCATGAAAAATACTATTTGAATAAATAACACTCCAAATATATCGTAATGTATACTGTAAAAAGTTATTTTAATTTCTGAAATGCAAAAATATATATATTATGTCAACTGTTAAAATTAATTAAATTACTTAAAATAGGCTGCACTGCCTTCATGTTTTATTTCATTATTTTAAATAATATAATAATATGGTGAACAAAAATATGAAAGTGCACACACACACACATCAGTAGTTGATATAAATAAATAGGACTGTGTCCAATGGTGAAAATATGTAAAAAAAATAAAAATAAAAGTTGAGTCAAGTAAGATGAGAAAAATGCATCTCAATTCTTAAGAGATTTCAAAAGCATGAGACGGGTTTATCTTGAACGTAAGAGTTTTGTTTTTTCTCTCTCTCACCATAGCATACATTAATACATCAACAACCCATATCTCTAGATCTATATACACTAGGGGTGGGCGTAGATTCATTTTTAAATTAACACCAATAACGGCCCACCACTAATATATACACACTGTTTAATATTAACTTGTGCATATAGTTAAACTATACGCAGTATCATAGTATATACCAGCGCTTCCCAAACCTGTCCCGGAGGACCCCCTGCCCTGCATATTTTGTATGTCTCTTGATCTAACCTGATTCCACTCATCAGCTCATTAGTAGAGACTGCAAGAATACAAATACAAAATGTGCAAGGCAGGGGGTCCTCCAGGACAGGTTTGGGAAGCGCTGCTATATATAGTTATATATGTTTAACTATTTCAACTATGTAGATCATTTAATATCCTTGTTAAGACTATCCACTTGCGCATGTAGTTAAATGATCCAGTGTGGTGTCAGATGTTTGTCTAACCTGGAGTCCAGCAGCACAGAAGATGAGTTTGACGGCCTGGCGAGTAGAGGAACTGGACTCGGACTCATTTCTGGCCGCCGGTGAAGCATCGTCCAGCAGTCCAGTCTTAGACTCATTCCCAAACACACACGTCTTTATGACAGGAAAACAAATCCCACGACCTACAGAAAAATCAGCAGTATGTCAAGATTCAGGTTTGACAAGAACTTTCTGTACTCTGAACAACTTCAACAAACCTGTTTCAAGGTAGTTAACTCTCTTGAAGTAGCTGATGAGAAAATATCCAGGGATGATGATGGTGGCGTAGCCCAGAACATTGAGGAACAAGCGGAAGAGCCACACGTCCTGCCAGCCGCCGAGCAGCGAAGCGTCTTCAGCCTCCGCAAACACAGACGGCAGAACACACAGCGCCACACACCAACACAGACTGAGGAGCAAACATCAGACATTACTCTCACTCATTCATACTGAGCCAAAAGAAACACTGTCACGCGTCTGCAAAGCTGCTCGAAATGCAGCATCTTTAGAAAAGGAATCAGGTGTAACTGCACGACTCAGAAGCGTACTGCGTGTGGCTTGAATTCGGCATTCCTGGAGTCCCGCAGGTCTGATCCCATTCCAACAGAACGGCTTTGTGTTCAGAGCTCAGCCGTGTTATCGGACACCTCCCGTTAGACCACTGCAGGAGCGCGTCACAATGCCAATTCAAAGATTTGTAATTCATAGACAACATAATGGTGTTTGCCAAGTGCTTCTGAAAGACTTCATTCAGCAAACAGAGTTTCCACACCTTCTGTCCAGTGAATTTCCACCACCCTCCCAGCCCCAATACTGATTTATTTTTTTCTCTTAAAAAAACAGTTCCCAGTAGATTAAATCACTTAAAACTGGAGCTCAACTATATATGTGATGGTAAGAAATACAAAGTAAATGCAGTAAAAACTTTTCAAATATATTATATATAAATAATGAAATAATCGCGATTCTTCGCATTCAAAATAAAAGTTTTTCTTTACATAATGTGTGTTTATGCTGTGTTTATTTATTACGTTTATATTAAAACACACACATACAGTATACATTTTGAAAGTATTTACATGTAAATGCATTTATATATTTATTTTCTTCTATTAGATATTATATCTAAATATATTTAATATATAATAATAACATATTTTCATTAAAACATATACATGCATGTGTTTGTATTTTATATATACTTAATACATATACACTGTACATACAAATATATTATGTAAAGAAAGGCTTTTATTTTGGATGTGATTAATCGTTTGACAGCACTAATATTTAGTATATAATACTATAATACATATACAAAGGGGAACAAAAGGGGGGGAAGAGAAAAAAATACTAAAAGTAGTCCGCTCTGCTCACCAAGGTTGCATTAATTTGATTAAAAATACATTTAAATTATGAAATATTATTGCAATGTATAACAAATGTTTTTTTATGTCAATGCATTGTAAAATATAATTTATTTCTGTGGTCAAATCTATATTTTCAGCATCAATACTTCAAGTCTTCTGAGTCAAATTATCCTTCAGAAACCATTTTAATATTTGCTGCTAAATTAATTTTTTTCCCAAGCTTCTTTAATGAACAAGTAGTTCAAAGGAACAGCACGTATACAAAAGCAGTAACGTTATGTACTTACTTATTCATAAGTCACATAAATAAATATACATAAAAGCAGTCAGAAAATATGAATTATTTAAACTCACAAGAGTCTATTTGCGCTACGCTTCGTGTCAATGTTAAAGTGCCGCCTGAAACAGTTACTTTGTCGCCACAGATGTTATATTTAAGTGCTATTGTGATGTTTGAGCATCATGTTTCAGTACCTCCATGGAAACAGAAGCATTTTCCAGCAGCAGAAGCCGCCGCTTCGCTTTAAAACTCCCTGAAACCGCCGCTGAGAGACTTCTCCAGTCGGGCTCCCGTACCGAACACGTCTCGATGAAGCATTCGGACAGGAATTAAACCATCGACATCCAGGATCCGGACCAAACCCGAGTGTTTCTGAGAGAAAACTTCTCGGCCTGCTTCATTCATGAGTTCATCAGGACTGACGTGTTAACACACACTCACACGCCGCAGCGCTTCCGGTTGAGAAAGGAGACACACCTTCGCGTATCCGTATCGGTTTTCTCTTGGATTTAGTATTACGAGGCTTCGGTAAATATTTGAAGAGTTTACTGTCGTAACACTTGTGTTGACACAGTTCAGAGAGTAAAACGCCCTTGGGTTTATGGGCGGGGGATTCGTTATTGTGTATGAGGGGCTTTTAACTTGAAATTTCTTCGGCAGGGATTCTCAAGGCGCTGGAACGTGTAGCGCCCCTCTGTTGTCCGGAGACACCGAAAACTCACTTGACGGAGTCAATTTATTTTTGGAAATATATTATTACAGTGAGGATTTATACAATTTTGCTATCGTGTTTGAATAAAAAGTGTGTATTTTGTCCCCAATCATTAAAAACAAAATGTTAAAACATTTACTAGAATACACATTTATATTTAGCATTAAGTAGTTTCTGTATTGGGTGTTTTAATTTAATATTGTTCAAATATATTCATAAAATTGTTTAAAAGTTTAATCTCATATTGCATATTTTATTGTAAGGCTCAAATTAATGCATAAATGCGTGATAAAAATATTAAAGGACTGTAAATTTTCAGATATATACATTTAGTTTTAATGCTTTTTCCTAATTATTTTTATCATTATGTTTACTCAATAGTAATATAGCAACATATTAGAATAAAAATGAATTACAAATATATATGTATCAAATATATATTAGAAGTAGAAATATATTTGTAGTTTTTATTCTAGAAAATGCACGTTATATATTTTGTCATATTTTAAGTTAAAACATTTTTTTAAATCTTTTAAATGGTTTTAAAATGCAAATTGAAAAATGTTGTATTTTTAATGTGACTTACCGTAGTGTATTTTAGTATGTATATCATTATAAAATATCTAAACTAATTAACATTTATTATAGGTTTATTCATGCAAATACTTTTTGTTAATGTTTATAATATTTAGCATTGAGTATAACAAATGTTATCTATCATCATTATTTACTATATATTTATTTTTAGCTGCTTTGTCATTTTTTTTTATTAATTCATTATTTTTCTCAGAAAGAATATTGCTACATTAAAGTAACAAATATTTATATGTACCAAATACGGTCAAAAATATTACTTAAAATATTTTTTCAATTCTTAAAGTCAGCATTTAATGCTATATTTAGTCATATGCTGTATAGGAATATTAATTTATGAGAAAATATACTTGTTTCACATGAAGTGGAAACTTGTTTTAACCTGTCTGAGTTTACATGAATGGGACACATTATTGGTAAGTTATGAGGAAGAGTGATGTGGCACATGATTGGAAACACAAGCACACACACGGTTTCACTCCGTGCTACAAATTTACCAGGAACTTGTTTTTGTGGCTTTTCCTGTAGGTTCTGCTCATTGTTGTTTCCCGGTATACATACATATGAGAACTGCAGCACGTTTTTCCTCTTACAACCTCCAAAGCATGAAAAAGAAAAAACTAAATTTGTGAAGAAAACATGTTCATGGTACCCAGGTAATTCTTAGTAGAAAGAATACGCTGCACGTAAATATTAAAATCTAATTTTATTGTTACTATAACCTGTTTTAAAAAAAAACACGTTTGCAAAGCAGTGTTTCATCTTGCTTCACTGCTACAAAACATCAAATAACGCTAATTCAAGACCAGAATGCATTTGTGTTGTTTGACATGAACAATACGAGTTACGTCCGCATCGCGAGTGACTCTAAGCTCTCTCACTTGGAGTCACAAATCAACTCGCCCGATCTCCACTGGATATAAATAGAGGAGGATGCTCGCAGACGTTTCCAAAAGCTGTCCATTATTAAAACCAAAGTCCTGCAAGTTCAGGGAGAAAAAACAAAACAAAAATGAAGAACATGCCGCTGACAAGCTCAGGAGAAGTTCATCACAGTCCTGCCCATGATCTGAATGTCATCGAAGGGGAACAAGGCCAAAATCTGTAAAAGCAAAAGGAGAAACTGTGACCACATCATCGCGTTACTAATGCAAATGCATTTACTGTATGCTTGTTTTACAGTCAGGCCCTTTTCTTCTTAGCTTTAAAGGTTGTTGCTGTTTTTTTCAGATTCAGTCTTTTTAGTATTTGAACGGCAACTTTTATTTCAATTAGTTTGAGTCTTTCTGAACATGTTATGTGCTTTTGTCAACTTTATTTTGTTTTATTTAGTTTAAAATATTTATAAAACTGTATAAATATTGCACATGCACTGTGCTTTTTAATAGAAATTACTGTTAGTGTTTAATATGTATTATACAATGCCAGTAATAATAAGATTAATATTATAATTACTACAAAATTTATATTTCTTAAAATATTAGTCTTTACAAAAGTAGAATTCAAAATAAATATGAATTTTAAAAAATTTGCACAAATTAAATCCATGTAATTTATTATGAATAATAAAAACATTTATTTATAATACTTAGAATATTTAGTATCAATCACGCAAAATATTAAAAATAAAAACGTAAACATTAGAATATTAAGTTTACTCCGATACAAATGTAGTTTCAGAAGCTTCTTTGTTATTTTTCAGAATTTTTATTAGAAAATGAATAAATAAAACACAATCACATATACCTATGGAGGTGTGTGTGTGAATACAGTATATGTGCTGTTTGTATGTATATGTGAAGAGTGTATTTTTCCAGACACCACCACTGATTTTGTTAGATAATATCCTTACATCATCGTTGCCGTCGGCTAGATCCAGGGCCGTTTCGTCCTCCATGTTTCTGATCATCTTGTCAGCTCCAGCTTGGCACAGGAGGTTGGCGATGGTGGCGTCCTGACGGCCCACGGCCAGATGCAGCGCGGTGCAGCCGTTGAACATAGCCGCGTCGACATTAGCCCCTTTATTGAGCAGCAGCTTCACCGCCGGCACGTCGTGCAGCTCCACGGCCACATGCAGCGCCGTCTTCCCGCTCGTCCCCTCCTGAGGAGACACCAGAAGGACGTTTGGTCACGAAACCCAAGGCCTTGCCCTCACACAAGAGATGGCTTGAGCAGCTCACCTGGATGTTGAGATCCACGCCGCTCTTCATCAGCAGCCGGAGGAGACGGAGACGCTTGTGCAGCGCAGCCACGTGGAGACATGTCAGACCTGCAGAACAACATCACGCTATGATACACACTCCACCCAGTCTTCAGCAGCACCGGTGTATTTGAAGCAGTGCGCAGCGATAATCAACGCACCCTTATTTATACAGCGCTGAACAATATCAAACAGGAGAAGAGAGCGTCATGAGGAGATGCATTGGTCTCAAACTCAATTCCTGGAGGGCCACAGCTCTGCAGAGTTTTTCTCCGACCCGAATCAAACACAGCTGATCCAGCTCATCAAGGTCGGTAGGGA
>JAUCMT010000048.1:19816719-19832170 GCA_032357475.1 Enteromius thamalakanensis
CTGATCCAGCTCATCAAGGTCTTTAGGGATCACTAGAAACCTGCACTGAACTGAAAACTGCAGCTGAACTGTGCAGAGCTGTGGCCCTCCAGGAATTGAGTTTGAGAGCAATGCTTTAAGGCATTTCATGAATGAATTCAGAGATCAGTTTAGTTTAATAGTATCTGTGCAATCAACAATCATTTCTGGAAATTAAGTGAGCCCAGCGGATCAAGCATGGGTCAAAATTACACATTTTTCTTTTAAGCCAAAAATGAGTAGAATATTAAGTAAAGGTAATGTTTTATAAAAGTATTTGTGATTTCCTACTGTATATATCTAAAACAATTTTGGATTATTAATATTATGCATTGCTAAGAACTTTTTTTTTTTTATAATTTCATGTCTGCCAAATATTGTCCTATCATAACAAATCATACATCAATGAGAAGTTTATCTAATCAGCTTTCAGATGATGTATAAAATATCAATTAAAACAAAGACCCTTATGACTGCTTTTGTGACAGCGGATACAGATAGATCGATAAATAGAAGTAGTTGTATTTAGAGTATATCACATCTTAAAATGCTCATTTTTGGATTACATATTCACTTAACAACAGTAAATACATCATTTATTGATTCCTTTTTTCTCTTATTTTTCCTTTCTTAAAACACAACATTTATCTCGGACTGTACTCACAAAGGTGAAGTCCGTACGTTATTCAGAATGTTTTTTTATTTCTTGTTTGGTTTTATTTCACCTTCACTACAGTACAGAACTCTTTTCAATGCATTTACATGATGTTTTTTAACATGTTATGCAACGGGATGTTTGAACATTTTGCATGCAGTTTTTTTTAATTAGTTTCTGTAGGATACAGCTAGCTATAGTTATATTGAGTTCTTTTGTTCTCATGCACAATCTATCACTTGTTACATAAAACAATATAAACTGCATTAGCATTAAAATACTATTTCACATTTATTAATATTTAAATTTTTTAACTTATTTTTCTATTTATTATATTTTTTCTTTTAACAATTATGTGCTTTTAATCAATTTTATTAACTTTTAATAAATCTTTTTGCATGAATAATTTTAGTAATTTTATAGGTTATATCATGTAATATCTTAAAATGCTCACAATCCCACTATTTGTAGATTTAAAGTGTTTTAATATTCATTTCCTTTGCATTTTTATGATTTAGTGAACGGTTAGCTTTTAATCAGCTCACTAACCCAGCTCTTATTAAGCCAAGTTTGGGAAACCCGGGTGTAATGTAACGTTTAATCCACTTTATGATACCCAAAAATGATTTCAGATTTCTTTTCTAACTTACTTTTACAGTAAGTTTGATACAAGACGTAAAGTAACTAGTGGTCAGAACACATTTCCTAAACTGAGACCGCAGCTGACACAAAGAGAAAACTGAATGACGATGACGTTATGAAACGCTGATACTGGAAGTTCGTGACAACATGGAAAAACTCCAGGGCACTTTTTGCTGCCAACTTCCTTGTTCTGACACAACTGTTTCTGTTCACAAAAAAAAAACACCTCATGATCCGGTCAGAACCCACGTCACAGAAGAGTGCATTTCACGCCAGAGAACACTAAAATAGATCTGTGCAAGTTAGGCCATGGTGCACTTGCTAGGGTGCTTTGAGCATGTTGCTATGCTAGTATGCAGTTGCTACAACAAAACACAGGATTGAAGGAATCAGTCTGAATACTCTCCAGCAGAGGTGTGTTCACTAATGAACATGACGGCTCTCACCTCTCCAGTTCTGGGCTTCCAGCACGTTGGCGAGTTTGCTGGTTGAGGTGTGGTGGATCATCTCACTGGCACAATCCCAGAATCCGTGCTCACACGCCACATGGAGAGGGGTGTTTCCATCCTGGTCCTGGAGATCCAACGAGACCATCTTCTCTACAAGACACTTCACTACGCTGGGCTGGTTTAAATACGTGGCCAGATGCAGCGGCGCCTGTGGAATTAAGAATTAAGTTAGCAGCGGATAAAAACGCTGTTATAAAGGAGCATGTCAAAAACACGGCACAAAAATTACAACAGCTAGATCCTGGACATTATAGTGTTTTCTGTAATGACAAAATAGAAACAGCTACCAATATTTAAAAAAAAAATTATATATATATATATATATATATATATATATATATTTTTTTTTTTTTATGCATAATTTAAATATATAATGTGAGTTTATTGCATTATTATTTTTGACGAATTATACAATTTTATGATTAATAAATTTCTCATTAAGCTATATGAATATTTAAATAATTTGTTTAATTATATAATTAAATACTATTGTTTTGTTACAATTCATGTATGAATTAGTATATGCATTTTTAATAATCATAGTATGCTTTCAAAAATAATACTGAAATAATAATTTTTAATAAAATAATTTTTTTAATGATTAATAAAGTTTGTTGTGTGTATATAATAGTCATATTTGTCATTTATTTTTTTTAAATATGTTTATAATATATTAATCAATATGAATATCTATAACAAAATCAATAATTATGCACATTACACACAGAGACAGACACAGTTTTATTTATTAAAATATTTTATTATTCATGTAAAAAAATATATATAAACCCAATGTGCCAAAAGGGGTACAAGTCAACTAAAGTAGGTTTGAATTTTTTAATGTAACCGGATATGCTGGGTTATAGTGTGGGGACGGTCCCCATGTCCCTTCAGGCCATCATGCATCCTCTGAGTTAGCGAGCTCAGTACGCAAGAGCAGAGCAGAACACCATTCATCTGCAGACTCTTTAGCACTGATCGCATCAAGGAAGGACAATAAGAAATAGGGTTTACTTGTTCCTAAGAAGAGGGACCATGCACAGGTTTACTCAATCTGGGAGTTACACACTGACTGTGTCAAAAGGATACTTGTGAGTAATATGTCCAATGGCCTGGCCTTAGATGATTACGTGGCTTTTGGTAAAAGCGTAGCAGCACCAGTATTACTCACAGCTGACTGTCAGATTTGTGCTGGTTTCCTTTAGACTGCGCATTAAGACCGTCTGACCCAAATCTGACATCCTCATATCTAATAAACTCAACTAGCATCAAAACAGTGTTTTGGGCTTAATGTAGGAAAAAATAGCGTGATTTTTTTTAAATCCTTCAGGAATCAATTGGATGCGGTGGTTTCCCTTTCCCGAAAAGGAAAGTTGTTTCTTAAGGTGGAGTAAGTGAAACATTACGACACTTTTTCTCTGAATAACACGTACTGGTGAATCATTGATGATAAGCCGGGCTGATATGATTTTAAATGGACTCCTAGAGTAGGTTTGATTTTGAGATGAAGATGTCTACGGATTGACCGATGCGTTTCTATCATTCATGATTTCTGAGAAAATATTCCTTTAGCAGTGAGACTTTACGTTTGTAAAACTGTGATTTTAGTTATGATTCAGATCTCACTGGAAGAGGAACACGCATTTTGTGCTTCTTTCCAGAGAGATCCAAATCATTTCCACAGCTAAAAAAAAAACTATTTTAAACGTCCTTGAAAAGCAGAGACAAACTAGAAACATGTCTGTTCCTGCTCCAATTCCAATCACGTTCTCCCCCCCCCAAAATGATGTATATTAATGTGAAAGTTATGAATGCGTCCAGCTACATATTCCATGATAAATTTGTGAGTAATCACTTTGGTTATTTCACAAGTTGCATCACCCCCTGAATGGTTAACGCAGCTCTAGAGGGTAATTCATTGATATTTCCAGGTTTCCATGACTGTGAATATTAATCAGTCTATTGACTCCTTTATCAAAATGCCAACTGAAAGCCAATAACTGGTTAATTTTGCTCTCACACTTAAAGTCTGCGTAGGTGGTTTCTTCAGAAAGCCCCTCGTCTGTTGTCACCGGATAAACCCCACATTTCAAAATAACAATTGAAACAGAGGCTGTCAAACTAGTGTAATAAACCCCCATCATTCTTTGATACGTGCTCGGGGAGTTTCCCTCACAGGGGAAACAAAAAAATAACCAAAGTCATTACAACATTCATACAAGATCACCCTCGACAGCTTTTCTGTTCCTTCAGGGTCTTATTCATGAAACACGAGCAGGCTGAATGCAACTAAATTGGTTATGCAATTGAGATACCTGATACAAGTTGTTCTGAATATCCATCAGATCTGGAGGAAACAGCTCTATCAACTGACGTGCAAAACTTTCCTCTTCGTGGATTATGGCCAGATGGAGAATCCTAGAGAACACAAACAAACAAAAAGGCTGCTGGTTAAAGCCGGTTAAAGGCTGGTTAAAAAGCTGAACGGTTTGGGGAAGGAACTATCAAGCAAACCGCAGTCTAAATGCAGCACATTTCACAATGTGTGATGGAAAAAATAGGGCGAACGATACTGAGAAATATGCCACACAAAAGTGCATGTTGCTGAAAGACGCATTCAGCCATTGCGCAACACTGGAACTTCTGTGCATTATAAGAGCATTCGTATCAGAGATGGTCTTGCTATCGAATGATAAAAAGCCTTGGTTACTAAAACCCTACAAAAATGACAGCGCAGCTGATTTAAAACACAGATGAGATGTGAAGACATCAAAAATGGAAGGGATCTCAAGTAAACAGGTCCGGGCCACATTCTGAAAAAGACATTGCATTTTGCACAAGGACCGTTTTGATCAAGTGTCTTGATTTTCTGTATGCAAAATCATCTCTTTGGGGAAAAAATATGACCTAGACAGATTTTTGTCTGCTTGCATGAAACAAATCCACTGGCTCTCAGATGAGTCACAAACAGAACCAGTAAATGATGTATGCAGGAACACAAATTAACGCACTCATTATCTTTTTTTCCCATCCTCTGGCTGCCATATTTCCTCGCAGGTGTGCGCTGCTACTTTCCCCACATGCGATAACCCATTCTTCACTTTTACAGTAAGCCAGAAGGAAGCAGGTAGAAGTGAGTGGTTTCAGCATGTAAATAATGTGAGAGCAGCTTCAGTGTCATCAATCTGATTGTGGTAAATCAATCATGAATCATATTATTTCGCTGCATACCAAATGAACAGCTTCAGTTCGACTAAAAAAAGAAAATTCGGTCATCATTTACTCCAACTAGTGACCTGGTTCTGTGAAACGCCATAGGAGAGGTTTTGAAAAGTGTTCATGCTGCTCTTTTCCCACATAGTGAAAGCGGCTGTACTGTATAGTGCATAATACAAAGTTCATATGACTTGTGCACATAATTATTTATGAGAAAATTATTGTGCATTTAAAATTAAGCTCCTTGGTATTAACCGTTTAAATGTAATCTGAATTACATAATTAGATTCCTTTTTTTTATTTTTGATTATTTTTCGCACTTTAAAATACTGAATTACAGTTACTATGGATTACATATGCACGGCAGCAGTAAATGATTCAATTTACTGATACACCTCAGTTCTTAATTTTATTTTACTAAATTAACAATTTCTTTTTTTTTTACGGTAAAAAAGTGCAAATGTTGCAGTAAAACGTGTTAAAGGGTTAATGGTAAATTCCTGTAAAACTTACAGGAAAAACTGACATTCCCTGACTTTTCTGTATTGCATTTGATGTTTTTTCTTTAAAATAACTGTTTCTTCTTTTTTTTTTTTAATCAGTTATGTTTATTAGGGTTGTATGTTACATGTAATGTTGTCACCATGATGGCGTTTAGTGCTTGTGTAAATGACTCTGAGCTCCTTCTATATATGTTCATATTTAAAAGCGTACATCATGTGACTTTCTCACCTGCTTTTGGTGCTTATCAGTGTATTTCAAAGCTACAAAACAGATTTCAGTACTTTAATAGCTTGGTATATTAACATTATATGAGTTACAGTATTTAACTGTAAATTTATCTTAAAACCTAAAAGTTTGTTACCATATTTTTTTTTTGTCAAATTCCAGTATTTTTCGTAAATTTTAAGATTTTTCTTTCAGATTCAATTGAAGTCTATACAACAAATGCATTAGTTATATGAAAGGATCAGACTACATTGTTTATTTTCATCACAATTTCAGCAACACTTTCCAATAAGGTGCTATTTGTTGACAGCAGTAAATGCATTAGCTAACAACGAACAATTTAGTTTTTCAGCATTTATTAATTCTTGTTAATGCTAATTCATGTCAAGACAGTTGTTCATGTTAGTTCATGGTGCATTAACTAATGTTAACATTTGATTTTAATAATGTATTAGTAAATGCTAAAATTCACATGAAGTAACATTAATAAATGTTATATTAGTATTTTTCTTTGTTAGTAAATTTTAGTTAATACATGAACTAATTGTTAACAAATAGCTCTTTATTAAGTGTTACCGTAATTTCTAATCTACAATGTATAAGTAATTTACCCAGCACTGCTTGTACTGCAACAGGAATGAAGAGATGTGCTCATTATTATTCCAATTGTTCAGATATTACTTAAAGATATGATTTTAGTTCCATTTACATGGGCCTTATTTATGAGAGTCGACCAGGAAAACATGGACTACAAAGAACTTCAGTTATTTTGATAAAAACTCCTGAAACCTATTGTACATGGTTAATTTTTAGGTGAACTACTCCTGAAAAAGTTCCTTATATTTGCTCTTCCAGGGTGCCTGGGGATTTCATTCAGCCATTGGCATTTCTACATAAGCCAAAAGACAAAGGATTTTTTTTCTTGCAACAGCAACAAAAGCAGGCCAAAGGTAAACCTTAGCAGGCCACTATGATTCAAGATGAATCAATATGCGAGATGTTCTCAAAATAACACACATATTTACACCCTGGTTTGTCACCATGAAAGCCAATGCAGAAACGAAAACAGGCTGACATTAAGCAGGCCGTGTGTGCGTGCCCACTTGTGTGGTGAATGTTTGCGAATGTTTTTGAGCATATACGTTACAGGTTGAACCACAATCTGGTGTAAAGGTCACTGCTTGCATAAACAAGTTTATGACATGTGCTTTTGGGGTAAATAAGTATTAAAAGCACACAAATATGTTTATAACAAAAGCACTTTCCAAAAAGCTGCCATCACAACATGCTTTCTGACCCAACGAGGGGAATTCCACTGCTTGTCTGCATACTTCTGCTTTCTTCTTCTCGTGCGCCATAAACGGCAGATCCAGTTTCTAGACGTCTGTGAACTGACTGTAGTGTTTAAACAGAAAAGTCTGCTACTGTAATCAAAACTTCATCGGTCAGATGAGAATGTGTCACTCAGCAAACTAAAACAGGCTGTAAAATTCATCATTTTAGTTCGTCTACCAACAGTTTTTTCATTTTAATGTTTTGCTTGTTAATGTTTCTTTGCTAAAAATGAATGTGCATTTAAAAGTGAGCTTCTTGGTTTATATGCATGTGCACTTCGTAGTGAATGTAGTGAATTGTAGCTACTACTCGAGTATTATATGAGCCTTATTTACGACATCCACAATGAAAATCGTTTCTCTTATCCAGTTAAACTTTTTACCCTGAGTGCCAGACTCCCAAAGACTTCCTGTGTTCTCTGTCTGACAACATGACATGTGGTGAATGGACATTTAATACCATGCAAAACAAAATCTAGGCTTTTTAATGCGAGTAGGGTTAAAACAACATCTGCACCCTTTCTGAACACCATTCATCTTCATGCCATCTCAACCTGGCCTTTTAAGCTGCATGCAGAGTGTGTATATTTTGTTTTAAATATGAATTTAAGCACATTAATATGAATTGCTAGATTAAAAAGGCACTCAAATTACAGCACACTAAAGTCGTCTGCTAGCTAAAAAAAAAAAAAGTAATTTATTTTACCCCTTGTTATGACTTAACATATATCACATTTAGACGTTTTTTAAGGACGCAGACCTTCTTTGTCTGCTTCCAGGCATTTTGGCTATGGCATTGGCGCTTAAATCATTGCGTTGTTTTGGATTAAATAAAGCAACAAGACACAAAACCTATCTGCAAGCTTGATTTTGTCCACAACCCACGTGCTAAAATGCCTTTTATAAAATGAATGCATACTAAAAACACACTTTCAGTTTAAACCTCCATTCTTCCGCTAGAATATATAGTCCCTGATATAACGGAATGCTGCAATGCAACCAAAATATTGAGTAAGCGGGGCTACATTCAAATAGCGAACGTGTATTTCGCTTAATAATTATTTCACTTAATAAAGACTAGAGCACTAATTAACAAAGCAAGCTGCCGGATCTCTGTGCAGAGCCTACAATATTAATAAGGGTGACACCTAAAAACTTGTTTCTTTAATATTGCAGAGGTTAAAATTGTATTTCTTTTTATCATTGCAGACTATAACCCGTTTTAGAGCAATGCCATAAAGCGAATGGAAAGCGTTGTATGATATTACTCCGCGGCGCGCGTGTCTATGAACACCCTTGAATCTTATTGCTTACTGCTCTTAGCTAAACTCACAAATAGCCAATATTTAGACATCGAAACACATTCAAACTGCACTCAGGCGATGCATGGGAACTTATTAATGAAGGGGAGTTTTATAAACGTACGTGTCTCCATCTTCTGTAACAGTGGTTAAGAAACTGACTTCCTCTTCAGTGTATACACAGTCCGTCGCGCTTTCACATTCAGAAATGCTGCATTTTTCAATAAATTCCCCCAAACTGTCCACGGATAAAGAGGAAGAGACGTAAGCCGAGTCCAGTCTCTCGTCTGTAGGGCAGCTTTTATCTTTCTCCTCAGAGCTGTCTGAGCTCCCGTCCTGTTCTCTGGATATGGATTTGTACGAGTCGATTCCGGAGTCAATCCGACTTTCGTCCAAATCGAGTTTGCCTGGTTTGTCGCCGCCGCTTCGCGCCATTTCGAAGCTTTGATGCGTGCCGTCAGTGTTTAAATGTAGCAATGTAAAAAGGCAAAATCACCGTGACATTATGACACCAGAGACATTCGCTTTTGTTTCTCATCCCACCACCGATGACTCCGCTGTCCTCCTCAGATACTCCAGACGCAAAAAGCTTCGCAATGGCTTTTTTTTTGTGGCGTCAGGTTGAGTAAAGCAAACGAGCTACACTCTGTAAGTTTATGAAACTGTTGTGAAGTGTGCTGGCGGTAATGTGAAGTGCACAGGAGGCGGAGTCAATCCGGCTGCAGTGGGAATTCCCCACAGGGAGTGGCAAACCCATATCATTACCGATCCAATGCAAACACAGCCTGACAACCCCATGGAATCTCCTGAAAGACCTCAGCTATAGACCTGTTCCTTATTTTGGACTCCCAAAAACTTCCTACAACCACTGGTGACTTTGTATTTCAATTAAAGACATTGCAAATTGCAACACGACAATCTGGACATTTATGGGTTTCCCAAGATTGTACGTCGACAGAATCACATGAAATTCATGACATTTAGAGCGACTGTGCAAAACATAATAAATAGCCTACCAAATTTCTTTATGCAATACTTAATTTCTCATTTAAGCAGGCATTTTTTAGAAATAGGCTAATTTAAAAACGAGCCTACTATTCACATCTTGGTCTTGAATTGTTTTTCTGTGAGAAAAATGAAACAATAGTATAAGACTTTCTTATTGTTGGTGATACTTGCATCATGTATTGCATAGGCATATTATATAGGCTACTGATAACAACTTGTTTTGAATGTCTAAAAAGAAGTACAAGCATTTATTACATGTGCACATAAATACACTGCTTTTATATTTCATCTTCAATGCTGTCGTTACCAACAATAACAAAAGGTGGCGCTGTAGCCCGCCTTTAAACTCTGTATCATGCGTGGTGGCCTATGATTGCATGAGTGATTATATAGCACATATTTTCTGACAGATATCGACAAAATGATATTATGTCATACTGGACAAAACTTCTCCTAAAGGTTCAAGTACATCTTTTCAAACTGAAAAGGTCAAATAACTCCATAAACATTTCCCACGAGTCTTTACAGGATTATGTCATCTAAAACGAACAGGTCACATGACTTTAGGAAGTGACAGTTTTTTTGATAATTGGATCATACTACACATTCATTTGTGGTGAACAGTAAAGATGATCTGTGAGAGACGCTTTAGTTATGACGCCAGAAAGATGAAAGCATAGTTTAAGATGGGAATGAATGATGAAAAAAAAAATGTAGCAGCAAACACGAAAAAGCATTCAGAACGAATTACATGATTAAAAAGCATGCAAATAATTTTATGGTGTGGTGAAAGAGAAAATGCAAAGTGTTAATATTATATTTGTTAAAATGTTATTGCATTTTAATCAAATATAAAATAAATAATAAAGAACATAAATTGTATTAACAAATACCATTATAAATTTGACAGAATTTCAGTTTAGTTATTTCATGTAACCCATGCTGGTGAAAGGGAATGGTTGTTATTAAGAGCAAAATATTCTGCTGAAAAACAGAAATTAAATATATGTATTATATATTAATAAAACGTTATCATAAACAGAATAAAACACTTTAAATATAAATATTTTCTATATAAATATTAAATTAAATGTACAGAATTCGACTTTTAATTCTATTTATGCGAGGAATGGAATATGCACATTGGTTAATAGGCTGATTCTGCTGAAAATACAAAAATAATGTTACAATAAAGAATTATTTTATTTTGCTTAAATATAATATATATTATATATTATAAAATATATAACACCTTATATATTATAAAATATGCATGTTTTTATGTATAATCCATTTTCTGGTGATAAACATGAACAAAATATTGTGCATACAAATAAAAAGAAGATATGCTAAAATGTTAATATTATAGATAGCCTACATTTATTTTATTTTGATTACAAGAATAAAACAAATTACAACATGTATGAATTGTATGAATTATAAAATACAATTGTGCAGAATATTATTAATTGTTTTAAGTTTTGTAATTTTATGGTAATTAACAAACATGCAAATTGGCTGTTATTAATAGACAATACATGTTGTTGTTTATTTTTTTAAATGGATGAAGAAATTATTATAAAACATAGGCCTATGCATCATATTATATAAAAATAAAATGTAGCCCAGGAGTTAATTAGATTGAGTATCATGTTAATTACTTGTGAAACCCATAAAGTCAAGGTCACGTATAAGATCCTCAGCAGAGAAGACTGGGATAGATAAACAACACCTCCCTCTCTCTCTCTTTCTCTCTCTTTACCTGGATCTGAGCTGTGGACTCGTCTCGCGGTTCATTGTCATTCACTCGGCGTTCAAGTGCTCTCGTGGATTTCCACACGGTTTCTGCGTCTCTCCGAGGCTCCGATTCGTTTCTTTTATTTCCAAAACACACATCCCGAGGGAAATGAGCGCTGTTGTCCGGACGGTGTCTGTTCCTCCGCAGACTCGTAAGGATGCTGCCTCGCTGAGGATCCGTGATGGACCGTGAGGATGGATGACACATGGCTGTGATTCTCCAGGATCATCATCATGTCTCCAGCGGCTCCGGTAACGGACAGCAGCGCCGTCGATGTCCTCCGCGAGCAGACGGACGCGCCGCGGGAAGCGGTGAGAGAAACCTTTCTCTGCATTCTCCGTGTTTTAGAAAGGCTAATTAATGCAGTGCGATTTCTGTTTAATTGACACAAACATGCGGAGGAGTGCGTGTGCGCGCGCGTACGTGAGTGAAGGAAGATAAACACAAAGATGTGTATCTAGTGCAGACTACTGTAATAATGCACTGTATATAAACCAATTACATGTTCGGTCCGATGGCAGACAGTAAACTTCATATTTCACCAGCCAAATCATAAAATGAAAAATACAAAAGTACATAAATAAAGTCATAAAATACTGATATAAAACATTGGTTACATTTTTATATATATTATTGATTTATGACTATAAAGCCCTTATTATTATTATTAAAATACTGCTATTATATTATGACCTATTATTATGAATTTAATTATAATTTTTAAGCATTCATTAAAATAAGTGAATTACTGTATAATTTATTTACATGAATTATATTATTATTATTATAAATCTATTTTATTTTCCTTTTATATCCATGATTGTTATAAGATTAATGTACAAAATGTATTTTAAAAATTGTATTAACATTTTTTTTATTAATTATTTTGATTCATTTACATTCATTTTTATTTGTTTCAGTTTTCCCCTTTACATTATGGAGTGAACTGTGACCTGCATTTTGTGAAAATCACCCAGTGATATTGTCTGTAATTTTTTATGATAAACACTTTCAGACTTGGAAAACTCTCTGTTTGCTTGTGAAGTTCTAATGTTGCCGACAGTTTAGGGTCTCTCTGATGATCTAAACCTCATGTTATGTCACGTTACTTAACACCAGAGTGCTAAAATAGTCCAAATGAAAGTGGGACGCCTCGCTTGCACCTCCCAAAATATACAGAGCGACAGTAGCAGAGAGTCCTCACTACATCACAGCATGAGATTACACCAGGACCGTCTGACAGAGCCTTGGGCCTCGGCCTTCAGCACAATTACAGATGTTCTGTTTCACTGAAGTGCTTTAGAGAACAGATTCAAGCCCATAGTGCTTCAGCTTACAGTTAAGCTACTGTATGAGTTTCAGGAAATGTTATCTCATCTCATGCTCTGCACTTCATATGGCTGCTGAAAGATGGTGATTAACTGGTTTGATCATTAATTCTTCAGAAGTGTTTTGGGTGTAAAATGCCCCTCGGCTCACTGAAAGCACTCTGTTCAATAATTAGTGCCTAGAAATGATGTCCATGAACACTTTGAATGAATGAAAAGTGATTTAACTGTAATCTGTTTACAAAACGAGCAGAATCTAGTTTATATATTCAAGTTGAATGAAAGATGAAAGATTTAGCTCAACTATGAAGGTCATTCACCGAAAATAAGTTCGCTGATGTGATAGTAATTGGTAAAATTTTTTTGGCATTAACTACAAGCCTGTTAGTAGCTGCGGATTAACCTAATTGTGGCTAGAGTCAGTTTTCGTTTAGTTTAAAGGGGTCATACAAACCCACTAGCAAATATGATTATTTAGGGTCTTAATGGAAAGTTTGTAATATAGTTTGTTTTAAAAATTCTCAAAGATCAAAAACAGCTCTTCTGAAATCCCTCTGTTGTGTACTTCCCCTTTAAATCTTCACGAGCTCCGCTGACTCCGCCCCTCTTTTCCGGAAGCTCTCAGAGGATCTTTTTTTAGCCATGTTCATAGTGAAACTTGCTAATTAGCACATTATTATGAAAGGCGATTTGCAAAGATTCATTAAAAGACATAATATTCACTGCTTCTGTAGGTGAGGCTGGATCATGAATGATTCTCGCGAACATAAACACATTTCGGTTGATCAAGGGGGCGTTTCCCTTCAAAACCAAATGTAACATTAATCCTCTGAGTCTTCCTTCACTCAGATGTCGGAGTAAATGACTACTGCTATGTTCATTAATACATTCAACAACAAAACACCTCAATCTCTTAGGAGTCTTAAGCAGTAAAAAAAAAACATTACCAACAAGTTGTTGCATTTCAAGTCCTTCTGAAGCCATTCGATGTATGTATGTGAAGAATAAAGTAAAATACAAGGTTTTAATCCCTGAAATTATCCCCGCTCTGTTATAATTGTTGACTCTTATTCAAAAGACACTCTGTCCAGTAGAATAACGCAAATCGATCACCAGACAAACAAGAGCCAATAATGTTTCACAAAAGCATGACACGATCGAGCACGAGAAACGCGAGAGCTAATAGATTTTTACAACCAAGGCTGACGGATGAGGATTCTCCTGCCGGCATTTTTTAAATTTGCGCAAAGCGGCAGTTTGGGTTGGGTCTGAGGTGAGACACCAGTTCAGTCTGTGTGACACGCTGCTGTCAATCAACTATTGTGGGCGTGGCCTCTGTCGGTGTGGTGTACATTTGAGAATGGCTTGATTTCAGAAGGGGCAACTTATTTGTATTAAATCAAAAGAAAACTACAGGGTGGATCTTTATCATTGAAGGGTGGTTGTGTACACACACTCCCAACACACACTTCAGTCCAAACAGCTTGCACCACTGTATGACCCCTTTAAATTAAATGTTATTTTTTATATATATTTTATATATTAGTTTTAGTAAACACTTTGTTGTTTTTGTCATTTTATTAGTTTTTTTATTCAAATTCTTAAATATATATGTAGTTTTTAGTTCAATTAAAAGTTCAATGAAACTAAAATGTGAACTGTTTTTGCAGCCAGGGTTCTTATAGTTAAATATGTTAATTCATAAAACAATTTATTACTTGGGAGAAAAAAAAAAATCTGAGATATTACAAAAGAATTTTAATCAGTGACTCTCTGATGCTTGTTCAGTCAATCCTTGGTTTCTGGGTAATAGTCTCATGTTTCATGAAACATAATATTTCTGTATACAATCAAACTCACTGATCCCTACAATGACTCCAGGTTATTGATTAAAATTTGTGGCAAAATCCAAAAAGACCATTTTGGTTTTTTTTTAATTTGTGAAACCAGTCATTACTCAATTCATGTGATCCCTGCAGCACACATAAATATAATCATATAGATATAACCTTTTACCTCGCACTGATTTTCTAGGATCCTGACTCAGAAGAAAATAATTCCTTTAAATAACACAGACCGTGAGGAGACTCAAATACAGAAAAAACAAGAGAGTGTAATGCATTGTATTTTAATGGACGAGAAATTCTTCATAAGGGCTACTTGTCATAAGTGCTGTGGTTCCCGCTGAGAGCTCCAGTTGTGAGCGGCTACAAGGGCCATGGTAAAAGGTAGAGTGGATAATTATGGAAGAACATAATCAATTATTTAATGCCAGCTGCCATGTTAAGGGCATAAGACAGCCATGTAATCACATACCCCACAAACAGAAATATAAGAGCCTGAGAAGTTTGTTCCGCGTGAATATCATATTTGTATTTTGTCCAGTCGTTCTCTTAAACAAAAGCTTTCCCAGAACCATCAACAAAAAACTCTTAAAGCAGAAACACAGATGTCAATAACAACTATACACGAATTTAGTCAATTTCTTTTTTTGTGCTCTTCAAAAAACTATTTTCTGAACAATAAACAAAAGTACATTTTACAAAAAAAAGGGAAATATATTTTTTTTTACCACAAAATGTCATGTTCATGTCAATTTGATTAAAAAAAGATTATATTAAAATGTCATTCAAATTTTTACATTTTTAAATTATTATTAAACTAAACATTTTGTTTTATCATTTAAAAATTAGTAGAAAAAAAATTGTGTGTCTTTGTTTTGTTTTGCAATATGCGATCCAAAAACTCAAGAATGTGCTTTTCAAGTTTTGCCTCTTTGTCGCCATCTCTGTTTGAAACCTGCAATTTCAGATATTTTGCAGGTTTCTTTAGTTTAGTACACTATATTACCAAAAGTATTCGCTCACCTGCCTTTACTCATTCTATGAACTGAAGTGCCATCCCATTCCTAAC
>JAUCMT010000048.1:19862311-19877316 GCA_032357475.1 Enteromius thamalakanensis
TGAAAAAAATGATTCTGACCCCTTGTAAATGTTACATGTTTTTATCTGGTTAATTTCACTGATTTTAATGTGTTATTTAACCCTACTTAATTTTTTATTATTAATTTTCAAATTCACTGCCCTTGTTTAAAACAAGTTAATTTCATTCAATTAAAAGTAATTAGAAAAAAATCTGTTTAATTTCAATTTCCAAATACTGTCAATTTTTTTCACATTTACATGTTTACATTTTTTTCAGTGTATGATCACGTGAATCACGTCTTCTGTTGGTTGCTAGTTTTTGCGCATGTACAGCAAATCCACAGAAAACAAAAATTACTATTTTTAATGGGTTACAGGCGCTTATCCTTTCTAATTAAATTCAATTCTAATTTAAAATAATGTTGATGGTTAACGTTAATAATCGGTGAAGGCGTGTCAGTTATGAGAAATAACCGACATGAAAATCCCTACATAAGACCTTCGTTTATCTTCAGAACACTTCAGATATTTTTGATGAAATCAGAGAGCCATCTTGTCATAGACGGCAACACTGAAATGATACCAGGTCCAGAAATGTAGTAAAAACATCGGCAAACAATCAGTGACTCAACTTTTGTGATGCTTGGACAATACATTTTTTGGCACAAGGAAAACAAAAATGACATCATTTACTCTGCCATTCTTGTCCCTGAGTTACACCTTCCACCAATTTAGAGTGCATTATATAACCTGTATCCCCATCTTTATTAGTCTTCTGAAGATCTTGTGGGTTTGGAATGACATGAGGGGGCGTAATTAACTCTAATTACTGTAGAGTAACAGGGTTTGGGTATCAACAGCTCTGCTGACTAGCTGTTCTGTTACTGGTTGAACTGATACTATCTGACGGATCCTAATTATATCTGTTGTGGAGACCCAATCTAACACCTCACCTCTAGACGTCGCTCCTCCTCACAGAAGGACTTCTCCAGGGTCTCCATGTGTCTGAGCGCGTGCTCCTGCTGTGACCTCAGCTGACCCCTCAGCAGCTCTAGCTGCGCCTGCAGATCCTGCATCTCCCGCTCTCTCTCGGGCGTCTGGTGCTGCTGTCGCTCCAGCTCCGCCGCGCGCTTCTGAGTGTGTCCGACACGGCCCCTCAGCACCAGCAGGTTCCTGTTATAGCGCTGCATGCTGGCCAGCTGTTGACTGCTCTCGCTGCCACCGCTCACGCTGCTTCCTGCTTTATCACCGCTTCGGCCCTCCTCGGGGGGTTTAGAGGTGTACCGCCCCGTCTCCCGGCGCTCCGCGGACGGACAGGGCTGCGCACGAGACTTATCCGGCCCGGAGCTGCGGTACAGCTTGGATTTGGAGTTCTGTGTGGGACATGGCTCCGACTCATCTCCGTCGAACTTGCGTTTCGAGTTTTTTAGTTTCTGGCCGACGGAAGCAGCGTCGGAGTCTTTGCTGAGAGTCCCAGACAGGAAGGATTTGACGTCACTGAAATTCTTCTGGATGAGGATGTAGTCGAACTCCACCGGGTTGCCATCAAGAGGCACGCCGAGCCGCACAGAGTCACCCTGCTTGAGTAAAAACGGGTTTCCAGCTGGTATCCGACTCCCATTTATCCACACGCCATTCAGACTCTGGGCAAAAAAACAGGAAAGACAAGTTGGACACATTTACATAAAATATATTTACACGGCAGTTATTTTTTTACTTATGTGTATATAAATATTTGTCATTATTTTTAATAATTTTTGTTTTCCATTTAAAATAAGTTTTTCTTTGCATAATGCGTCCGTGTTCTGTGTATATTTATTATGTATATATATATATATATATATATATATTCACACACTATATACTGTGCAGAAGTCTTAGGCCACTAGTATTTTCACCAACATTAAAAAAAAAAGGTTTTAAGTGGATTATTTTTATCTTTTTTTTCTCGATTTGTGGAAAAAAGCTTTTATTTCAAATACTTTTGGCAGGATTTTTGTTCCTTAATTTTGCTAAAACATTATACTTTTTTTCCTTTAAAGAGAAAAGTCTGAAAAAATAAAATAAACTAGAGATGTCTCTCATTTACCATTTTCAGACAGTTGAATATAACCTACTTTTAGCGGTCGTAAACCAGGTGTTGGTCACTTTGTATATTTAATACTTACTGTATTTAAAGCAGAATGTCTAAAGAACAAGTAAAAGTTAAGTTAAAATTAGAAATGCATCTTGATTTCTAGCTAACTACTCATCCTTTCATCACAATGTCTCCATCCAGTTAGACACGTCAACCATAACTCCTTCAAAAACAGCCAGAATCCTTGAAATTTTGGTGATGACCTTTTCAGACCACATTGCTAAAACTGCCCACTCCTGCAGATTTGCTTTAATCAACATAAAGAAGCTCAGGCACTGTCTTTTAGAACATGCTTCACAGCTCCTTGTTCAAGCTCTTGTTCAGTCCTGGCTGGACTATTGTAATGTCAGACAGACAGAATGACAGAAAACAGAAATGCATAGATAGAAAGACAGAGGGACAGCTTAATAGACAGACACTGCACCTTATTGTCCGTCACGGTCCACTCTCCATCATCATTATTCTTGAACAAACAGTGAATTCTGGATATCATCAGTGGACAGCTGTTGGAGAGAATCTGATGGGTCACATTTAGACCACGACCAACAGACACCTGAATAAAAAGAGAGGGAGAAGAGCAATACAGATCATGAAAGCAATCAAATACAAATGCATACATATTTGAAGCCATTAACCCATGATAAACACCTTTGTTTCTTAAACTGTAAATACAAATGCAGGAATAGTTAAAATGCATAAGGTTGCAGATGAAAACTACCTTGAACGGCTAGATCTGGCACATTTAACGTTACATGATAAACTTGCGTGCTTATAGTAATTAATGTTTATTCTCCCTTTCAAATATAAAAAGGAAGAGAAAAAAAGAACATAACTCAGAAAAGCACAGAAAAATCACAATATAAAGTGTTACTTTGACTCCAACATTAATGCAGCAGGTCAATGCTGTTTTGATTTGATCTCAATTCACAGTTACGTTAACATTAAACAACCCAACATTTTGCCTCAGAAAGTCAAACTCAGTCTTTGAATATAGTAAACAGTAAACACATATAAATAGGTAAGGTTTATTTAGCTAATGTGCACCTCAGAGCCCTCGAACAGATGCAGCCAGTCACGGTCTTTCCCAACACGCTGTAAACACCAGATTCGGTCTTTTTCAGAACCCTCTTCCTCGGTGTTTAAGGAAGGAGGCTCTTCAGTCTTTTCCATCATTCCTGCGCCATTAAATAGCATGAAGTTGTTTTGTTTTTATTGTGTCTTGTCCGCCACATACCGCCATGAAGCTTCACAAGAGTTTCCACAAGAACGCATCGCTTCCACTCTACGCTCCTGCGAGCGTCACGTGACGCCCAGCGGATTCTCTGATTGGCTGCGGTGGGTTGGAATCGAAGATAATTGGCTGAGCGCACTTACTGAAGGCTCTTGGTTCTGACAGTGGGAGCTTCTCCGCCAGAGGGCAGTTGGAGGCTCAAAGAAGCGAATTCTTCGCTGAGCAACATTTAAATGCGATAACGATTTTGTTGTCGTAACGAAAACACTAAAAACAGTACGTTTTAAAAGTTGCACATTTTACAAGTTAGTGCCTGCCTTAGAAGTGTAAACGAGTGCAACAATTTAAAAATAAACTGTTTTTAAAACCCTCATCTAATTGAACATCAAACGCATGTGATTGCGTCATCCTTTTCAGCGCTGTGAAAAGTAACTTGTATCACGTGATAGTCCATGCGCGCCGTATTCTTGACAGTTAGGCTAATTAAAATAATAAATATCATTTAATTGTAAAATCAGTAATAGCTATTTAATTTTAAATTTAATTTTAAACACTTAATTTACACACACCTAATGTATATTAGCATACTGACGAAATAGCGTTACCATCGCAGTATTTTTTAAATATTTTTATTTTTTTGCTTTACTGTATTTAATTTGTATCTCAATTAAAATTTAATACGTACCAAACATATATTTCTACCGTTAGCGACTCATAATGCCCGCGATACGCGACATTCACTAGATTTTTCAATATATTATTTTTGATCCTCATATACTTTCATCACTTCCTTACCGTTATGATCTCGATGCAAATACAAAGTACAATCCTCCCACACTCAAAGTAAGTGTCCCTCTTTCAACCTCTCTTTAAGTAAACAAATTAAAGGTTATCTTATCTGAACAGCGCTTACAGTTAGACAAACAGTAGCAGACAGAAAACAGAGCCTGCTTATTATGAAGTAAACTGTAAATCTTTCATTTCAAATGAAAAAAAATCATGGATTTGATTCACTTTATAGAACAGAAAGACGCCAGATGATTATAAGCTATTCACAAACACCTTCTAAAAACATCATCTTCTGGCAGGTCTGATTAAATATTGATAAAATTAATATAAATTATTTTTCCTGCACTGCCAGTATCAAAACACAAGTCAGGTACATAATTGTTCATGTTTTTTTCTTATTAAAAAGACACAGACACAATATGATATTATTCACGCAATATATTATACACAAATTCGGTTTTAAAATGACAGACACTCAAAACAACAACAAAAAATCATCAAAAGCAGTACCCCTTATTCATGAAATCAGAATTACACCGTTGTGATTCAAAATATACACTCCTGAACATACCGACATGATCAATGCATCTTTGGCTGAAAGCTTAAACAACAAATATGGCTTTTTAAAGCGAACATTATGATTTGTTTTTGGAAAACAAGCGTATGTTTCAATCTCTTACCCGTACAAAAGAAAACAATCATTAGAGCAAGCAAACTCTCATACACTAACTTGCACACACAGTATTTACCCAGAACACAATAAAAGAATGCATTTCAGATCCATTTCCACAAAACATTTGGCAAGTCTTTTGAGCATGTCAGCATTTATAACGGAAATCACAGAAAGGAAACTGAGAGGAAACACGCAGAGCGGGTCAGCTGGAAAAAAAAACACCAGGTCCACCTTTGTATCTTCAAAAATCTCCAAACCAAGCACAAAGGTGAGTTTCTTTGGCTTTATGTCAAAGCTGAAAATATAACATTTCACAACTATAATTCTTCCATCCCAGGAGCATTCATGCGGCGGTGACCCTCAACTTCTACTCATAAATAAACTCTTGCATGCAGTTCACAGTGATTATGGATAAACGTCTGAAGCCAAACCTGTTTAACTGATGGAAAATAACAGAGCAAGTTGGATAGAAAGTTCTGTGCAGTCATTCCTGTCTTCCATGTACATTTTACGCAAGATATTAAACACAGCGTTAGGCAACAAAGTAGCTGCATGTCAAAAAAAAAGAGAAATGATCTGATGAAACCCGGATTTGAAGGGATGGAAAGCACAAATGCAAATAGTTATATGCAAATGTCAGAATGTTTACAAGGCACATTAAACAAAAATGCACACATCTAAATACACCACCAAAACATGTCCCTATGTTTAGAAGGGGGGAAAAAAAAGCATAAAACAACCCAAAAGATTTTCCAATTTTAGAAAAGATCAGTAACGGAAGACAGAAGTAATGTTCCATTCAAACTATTGTCATTCGGAACAAAAACCCATCTGGACGATGTTTGCTGGAAGGTTCACGATTTGTGATGAAATTTCTTTACGAAAAAAGAAAGAAAGAAAAAAATTGTTCAAATGCAATGTTAAAAAGCACAGTTTTGCACCTTGAACAATGTTCAAGTGTCAGTAATGTTCAAAAATTATGCAAATCTGCTAAAGCCATGGTGTCAGGAATCTCAGGAGACATATTCAGGTCACATTTCACCACAAAATCAAAGAAGTGTTCTTTTACATATTATTGTGCCGTATACTTTAAAAAATAATGAAGACCATCTTTAGTGCTGTGACAACACAACTAAGCACATTTTCAACTACAAATTATTATTATCATAATGCCCAGAGCCAGTGATACATCATTTAAATGATAAAGTATTCATTTATCATATTATCACTCATAAATTGCTTCCACATGACTAAAATAGTATTTTCTTGTAAAATGTATTGCAATAATATTTGTTTTATTACAAATTTTTTAAACTGTGTACTGGCTTTAATTCATGCTCGTTAAAATTATATTTATTATAGTAATTTTACTATAAAATGCATTTCAAAAAATATTAATTTTTCATTGTTTGTAATTATTTGCACACATAATAATTTTTTTGTAAAATTTACAAGCAATTTCCTTCGTGAAAACTGTGACGCATATATTGAAGGAATTTCTAGGCACCTTCAAATAACTAAGAAATGTCAACCCGACACCAATTAAACCGCAAACATTCGATAAGACTAAAAAAGTAATTTCTTTGCGACACAAAAATATATTCTATTTTTTGTTTCAATGTTGGAATTATAAAAAAAACACTAGGTGAAAAATTCAGAAGCATTACACTGTAATGAGAATATTTTGTTTTTCGATTATGTCGTGAAATTTTGACCTGTGAGATTCACCGGCATGCACTCCATGACAGCTCACATGATTTCTGTTTTTGGTGCATGCAAAACCTGCTTCATTTCACCCTGATATTCTGAATGGCACTTAAAGGCAAAGCGTCCAGCTCAGAGCCGAGCTGCGTAGTTGATGCACAGCACATGGTCGCGAACGTCCCCCCATCCTCCGTTCTTCATGTGAGGCTGATGCTCCACCGGCTTGTTGTCCGTCAAGGCCAAAATAGGAGGGAAAAGAGCTATTTGCGCCTCTTTAAGCGCCTCATTCACCCTCTCCATAGCCTTTTCTGGCTGGCAATCCTCCTTCTGATGCAGGCCGCAATCCCCAGTGTGAAGAACCCGACTCCCAAGTGCCACCAGAACCTTGAGAGGTTTGGAGATGCACGTTCCAGACAAGTTCTGCAGGGTCCAGTCCCAGTTATAATCATCATAGGTGCAGAACGCATTATTGCATCCCATAAGTTTGTAGTAGAGCTCTCTGGAGATGCCCATTCCTATGTTGTGTTTTGTGGAGAGCCATCCGGCCGTCTCTGTTTTGCTGGAAAGCTCATGGAAACCTGATAAACCATTATGGTTGCCTACAGCGAGGATGTCGCAATCCCCGCATTGGGCTTTCCTGAGCTCGGTCATGGATTTGAAGTATGTCTGGAAGTCTGGGAGAAGGTAGTTGTCTTCCTCGAGGAAGACGACAAACCCGTTGTACCCGCGAAGAACCCTCACTCGCTCGAACACGAAATGCAGCTTCCACCACCAGTGGTGTTTGGTTTGGGTGATGGACGATTCCCTGTAGTGTCCGTAGGAATCCGGGTGCTCTGCATTCAAACAGCCCTTCTTTTTAGCATCCTCCTTCGATATGTCTCTCGGACAATCTTGAGGATCCTGTCCTGGGAATTCGCTGGGATACAGCTGGATGCTGTAGGGGAAATAGATTTGGAGGACCCTGCAGAAGGCGATTCCTTTGACCATTTCCGAAATTTCTTCCGAGAAATAGTCGTGACTGAATACCACAAGCGTGTTTTGTATCCCAGTGACTTTTTCCAAGGACTGTATGAGCATTTTGAGGTACGCCGGACGGTTGTGGACTTGCACGACCACCACCGCCTCAGGATCTGAAGAAAACTTGTCTCCATTCTGAATGAACTGCCTGTAGTTGCTGTCTAAGACAGACTTCCTCATATTCTCAATGGTCCCATAGTCAAATTTAACCATTATAGCAGTCTGGGAGAACTCTTTTTCGCTCACCTCCATGCTTGTTTCACTTTTAGTCCGTCGTATGGTGTAAAACAACATTATAAACACAAGTACAACGACTAGGAAGGCGATAAAGTTCTTCTTCAACAACCGGAATCTCATTTTCACGGACGAAGCACCATAGAAATCAAGAGCTGTGGGTCATGCGCTGCTGTTATGCGTCTGCTCTGGACATAATCCGGGCATTTTCACAGCGAGCGTTCAGGTGAAACGCGGACATCGTTCTGTCAAGAGAAGTTCATGAGTGAGTCTCGTCCTCTAACAAAAGCGCGGAATAAGCACGCGACACGCAAAGCGTCGCGTGAGATGATGATGATGATGAGGTTTTGTGGTAAACGCGGTTGTTTGTAAAGTAAGAGCCACTCACCCTAATAAAGTGTCATGTGCAGCAAAGTTGGAAGCAGGAAGAGAAAGTGCTGTGAGAATGAGGAGGTCTTTACTGCTGACGTGTTCCTACAGTCGACAGGAACACACGAGCACGCTCCTCCTCGCCCAAGAAAACTAGACTTACGACATACTTAGGTCATGTTTGGTGTTATTATTGTTGTTAAATATGTCAGCCCTTTCTGTATTAATGTTATGCAGTCGTAAATAAACTATTTTAATATACCAATATAACATTTAATTTGTTATGCAATAATTAAGCTAAGATAAAAATGTAAAAATAACAATAATATAATAAAAAGCAAAGAAGCCTACTTTAGAATTTGATGTTTCATATCATATATATTTAAAGATTAATAAAAAATGGCACAAGGTAGATCAATTACACACACACACATATATATATATATATTTTTTTTCATATGACCGTATATTGTGTATATTTATTGTGTAGGCTATATATAAATACAAACGAGTATGTGTTTAAGAAATATCAATTGTTTTATATTAAATGTAGCCTACTTTATACATAATATAAAATATAATAATATAAATATCTACATGTATATACATGTAAATATTTTTCAAATATATACTGTATATGCATGTGTTTACTTGTATTGATATATTTTAATAATAAAGATTTTCTTTTGTTTTGTGTAGAGAACTTTAAAAATTACACATAATACTGAACATAGAATTGAAACGATAAGTATAAATGCCATAAGTGCATATGTAAAATATTTAAAGTAATACAATTTTATAAATATTTTTTCCAAATTCATAACATGTTTACTGCAATGTTTTGCTTTGCAGTTTACAATTTAATAATTATATATGAAATATATAAATATAAATAAGAATTTCACTTCAATATCATATCACACCAGACTTTGTTATATATACATTTCAATGTGCAATAGAATTTTTCTTCTTCTAAATGTGCAATACCCGAATGTGTAATTCCACCTTGAACATATTGATCAGCCTGCAATAACTTTTTACAGTTGGTGTGCAATTTCACTGTAAATATTCATTATTCTAACTGTTTTTACCCCATCCCATCAATTTCAAAAACAGAAAAGGACATCCTGAAAACCTTTAAAACATTAATATCTGGATAAATTCCACATAAATGAGGCGCATTGGACTAATGCATGTGATATGTGTGTGTCTATAGGACTCTGTGGGATGTTCTGCAATCTTTACATGACAAAAGAGATAAAAAATAGAGATAAAAAAAAGAAAAACCTGTTTTGTTCAGCATTTACGAAAGACTCACGAAAAGCCAGCTTTGCAGCTTTTTTAACACAGTTTCACTCCAACTCATCACATCTTGGTCAAGACCCTTTTGCGTCAAGGTACCCTCCGTTGTTTTGCTTGATGTTCTGGTATGCATGCGTATGTAAATGTATTATATATATTTTTACTTTTATTGGACCACCTCTTAACAACACACAGGCAAATGCAATTACAGGCATTTGTTTTACAAACTAATCATAAACAAGCAGTATAAATACATTACAAACAAATCGTGTCAGAGTCTTTTGAAGACATACTGTACAAAGTCTTTATGTGAAAAAGAGAGTAAAACATTAATCACTAAAAATGATCCCGCTCCATTCATTAAATGCCAATGGCATTTCACATCCAATCGAATAGATCTTTTAATTATGACGATAAAAAGAAAAAATCAGCATATTGATGCTAAGGATTTCCTATTCAAAACAATGGAGGACCCTTCACGTCGAAAAGTGACTAAAAAGGGGCACCTTGAGCTTCAAAAAGCGACGCAAAAGGGTTTTTGATCAAGCGTCAAAATGTGACGAGCAGGAGTGAGACTGTGTTGTGTTGTTGATTATTCAAATGACCTCGAGATGACAAAAGAAGAGCATCATATTACATCTTAAACCCCCTGCTCACGTCATTTATCTTTCATAAAAACCAGAACTTCTTGTAACCCTATAGCTTTACTCCACTTAAATGACTCTGGGTGTTACGTGTGATTTAATCATGTTGTTGCCTAGGAAAAAAGCAAACACCAAGCATTCACAGTGATAACAATTAAATACTGCATGTAGTTGAATGATGGACCAAGCCTGTATATTTCACTTCGAGATTAGTTTCACAGATACTAGAGAAGCAAAATGTCTGATTAAAATCCTGCATTTAAAACTCTGACAGGCTCCCTCTATTGGCGAAGCACTCAAACAACAGGTCCACAGTAAAAAATAAAAAAATCAATAAGCTGGTGTTAGTTCAAAATTCAATTGTATTGTACAAATATATTGTTTAAAAATGAATTAAAAAAATATTTCTTTAAAAGTTTCTTTTAGTTACTTTTGCCAGATCAGTTTGGTGCAATTGTTAATGCAGGAATTACACACTTTACAAACATTAATTCTTGTTGTTTTCTTTAACAGCGTTTGTTTTCGATGATAAAAATCAATCCAGATGCATTGGACTTGCAAAGGTCCACTCACAGTTCAGTATAACTATGATGATAATTTATGTGAACTTGGTTTCACCCATTAAACCAATAAACTGAGGTCTTATTGTTTTTTTTTTAATGATCGGGTGGAACTGCGGTTCTTAAAAGCACTCATTATCAGTTTAACTTAATAAGTTTGGTTTCCAAGGCTTTGCATGGCCTTAAAACAAAGGTCAAGGTTTCACGGTTTAATTTGTTTGTGAGGGTTTAGCGCAGGTCAGCAGTCTCTTGGACATGTGATGATAATGGAGCCGTCTGAGACATTGCACACTTGTTTTTTTTTTTCAAATTCTTCTTCAGCTGTGATTTTATTAGTTTTAAGGGAATTCTGTGAAATGCGGTCCTCAGTGATGTCTTCAGCAGTTCTTCTTTTAAATAGTTTACGAAAGGTCAGAATGACATTAAAATCTTTCAGAGTTGTACAAAAGAGGAAATTTTGCTCATTCTGTACTAGTTTTATACTTGCTTGCTTTCAAAGCAGAACTCGTCAATTGTAAAGTAGGATGTGCAATAAAGCCACATGCACTTTTCATGATGTTTTACTGTTGTGAATATTATGCATCTTTAAGTGGTGCGCAGTTATGTGGTTCTTATTGAATCCTTGATACTTATTTGAGTGCTGAAATCAACACCGAGCCACTGTAATTTTTAAAAGAGATTTATGTTGTTTGGATTGTGTTTGAGCCCTAATATCCAAATACGTGTTCTGCCAAAGATCCTTTTTACTGCCACGGTCTTCCCACGGCATGTTTGTGTGAATTAAGGAACTCTAAAACTGCAGCTCGGTGCAGGTCTTCACCGAAATGATTTGTTTTTCTCAAACTGAGTGTTATCTTATCTTGGGGCTCACCTTTTCTATGTTTTCTCATTCTGACTGTCTATACAGTTAGTTCAATATTTTCGTAATGATTAACATTCTGTTTACAGGAATGTGACACAATGGTCTCGACGGCTCCAAAAACCGATTATGTCTTTTATTGTTTCCTGGCACAAGATAAAGACAAAAAGTCTTTCCAGCACAGGTCTTTGGAAGGTGTTTTACTACTTCTGCCCAGGCCCGGTGTCTGGGTCTAGCACTATTAATCATGCACTGTAAAAAAAAAATATAATAATAAAAACGTGATTTTTACAGTAAAAACCTATTAAGTGGTTAATGTTAAATTCCTGTAAGATTTACAGGGAAAAAACTTAAACTGACATTCCCAGAATTCCCTACATTGCATTTAAAATTTAGTTTGAATTCGATGTTTTTTACATGTTACATGTAATTTTGTTAAATATATGTTTATCACATATTACAGTATTTAATTGTAAAATCGTACTACGGTAAAACCTAAAAACTATTTACCGTATTTTTTATTGTCAATAATTTCTTTTGTCTGCATAGATTTTACGGAATGCATTTTACAGTGTGGGGTATGAAGTTAACTGACGTTAATATGAAGTAATCTTGATTGGCCTAAAGGGGGGTTAACTTTAAGCACATTTAACATTTTTAGTGAACTGTTTTCATAGCGTGTCTAACAGCGGAGTATTGTTCACGGTTCTGTGGGGGAATTGATTAAAAACATCTCCTTCCTCATTGCAGTTACATTTCTCTTTGGTTTTGACATCCAATATCGCTCAATAAGAGCTATTACATGTTTACAGCCAGCGTTTTGAACATACTCTATTAACTTATTCCAGTTTCTCAGTCAAATGCATAAAAAATAAAGGAAAAATATAAAAGACGCCAGCACCAAAAAATGCCAAATATTAGTCATGCCAATAATTTACTGCAATTGTGCCCTGTTTTGAGAAGCCAAGAGCATTTATAGACAACACTGGCATTAGTCTGGTAGTTTCAGAGTGATGTGTTTAAAGTTTACGGCTACTAATAATCAAAAACAGAAGCAACGATGGAAAGAAAAGCAATGCAACCTTTGATGCTTGCTTTGAGGGACATAAAATTAGATATTCAGCTCACGCGGTGTGACCGGACAGCCCATGAAAATGCGTACATATACGCCGGATATAAATGAAAACTCGTGGTATTGAAACGCAAAAATGAACTGGTGCATATGACACGCATGTGTTTGTCGTGCAGTTTTCACATGCATATGATGCGCAATTTGATCGCATAGCTACATGTGATACGTATCTACCTCACAACCACTGATCTATGATCAGTGCTCACAATCCTAATCTAGGCCCTAATTCTACCCATCATGTAGCATATACTGTACATGCTAAAGTCTATTTTTGTGTATCTGTACCACAAGTTTTCGTTTTTATTTGGTGTACTACGCAGATTCATAAGACCGAGAAGGAGCAGACATGTGCATTTATTAGTGTTTAAGCACATTCAGGTTTTGCAATAGCTAGCAGTGTGTGTGTGTGTGTGTGTGTGTTCTTGAAGCACAGTAATCTCCTGGAGTGGCCGAAGCATCTGTTTTCAATCACAGCTCAGAAACATCGGTATGCATCAGTGAGGAGAACTGTGGAATGTGAAAACCAAAGGAAACACGGTTAAATCAGCGTATTCCCCAGGGTTGGGACACAAAGTGATGAAGCATGAGTGACAGTGGATGACCGTTGTCCTTTTGATTACGCAACAAGTTTGAATGCGTATTAAAGCCAGCGACTAACACCCGAGAGCGTCAGAGGTTCTGCGATGCGGTGTTTGGGTGGAGAATCACACTTGGTTGCCATGCTACCACAAAAATAAAAAGAACTCAAAAAATAATAACACAAGGATGACGATGTCTCCGCATTTTACGAAATCACCTTATTAGTAATAAACTGTGGTGAAATAATTTCATTACATAATTGGACATTAAAACGACAAAAAAGGCTCTAAAATTAGTTTCCATTACAGTGGAGACCGGGGCTAGTTGTCACAGGCTACACTGACTAGGCCAAAGGCATTTAGCTGAAAACAACATTTACATGACGTGAGGCATTTTTAAAAACAATTAAATCATAAAAAAATGATGCAACACAACTGAAGCGGTAGGCTAAGCAAACAGTATCTGTGTAATTGTGTAACTCTGTAATATCAAAAACATTGCAGAAAATTATGTGATAATAATGCCTGTATTCTGAGACATTATCTATAAAATATTAGGCCTATTTATAAAATATATTAGGCTTACGGACATAACCGGACATATATGAAAACTTGACAGCTACTCTTTGGTCTCATTTAGTAACATAAGTTTGCAATGTGATATTCATTGCAATATAATTCAAATGCACAAATCAAGTTTTTTTTCTCATTATCATGTCATGCAGGGGATCCTAAAAGCACAACTTCTATAGAATTGTATGTGCAAAAGAAATATTTTCTTCTGTTATTTTACATTCAAATGAATCAGTTTCCAGGGAAGAACAAGTCTGCCTTACATCTCCTCGACTCTCTCTGCCCATAAAAACATGCCGTGTTTATATCTTAACACAGCGAGATCATCATGTGACTGAACTTGGCTCGAGGGAAAAGAGGTCTGGGTCGGGTGGGAGTGTCCGGTGGTCTTTGACAGATCGAAAGCGATGGGAGGAAATGACTCGGGCACGGTCTTCATACCATGCCGTACAAGTCAGTGTGTGGCCAGCCTTCTGGATGAGATTCTGCAATACATAACAAACATATTAAAGTCATTGAGAAAATACTGACTGCACCATTTAACTTTTTTATGCAATGCAATTGTCATTTTTTTACCTTAAATATTAACACGTGGCACATAATCAGTCCCACACCTCTTGAAAAAAACACTTTTTATTTTGGGAGTGTGAATATGTAAAATGTAATGAAATACCCATGAGCCATGAATCACAGACACATTCCAATCATTTCAGTGATCCGGGGCTTTGGAGGCCCATCAGAGTCTTAGCTTTACTCGTTTCCCAGGATTTATGTGTAGCTGCTGTCATGAACTTAATTCTTTAATGTAATCAACTGCTTGAATGTAATACTTTTATTCAGCAATTAAAAAGTGACATTAAAGTCATTTAAAACTAAATATTTCCATTTTAAATAAAAGCTGTTCTTTTGAACTTTCTATGAGAAATAACCACAAAAATACTGCAGCACACTCACAACAATCAGAAGTGTTTCTCTCCATATCAGTATATTAGTATGATTTCTGAAGGATCATGTGACACTGAAGACTGGAGTAATGACGCTGGAAATACAGCTTTGATTACAGAAATAAATTACATTTTACAAAATGGGACCCGCGACCACAAAACCAGCCATAAGTGTAAATCTTTTGATAATTTATGCATGCTCTGAAATTAATAAGCTTTCCCACTGTAAAATCCAACAGTGTACCTTACTTATATATACTTAGTTATCTTTACTTAAATAAGTCTAAGTCGTTATACT
>JAUCMT010000048.1:19892751-19904330 GCA_032357475.1 Enteromius thamalakanensis
CTATCCAGAACAGTCAAAAAACCCTTTGTGTGGTGTCTGAACGTTTCCTGAAGGATGGATGGTGCTTAGAAACCTTCAACTTGGCTCAGTGCAGGATGCTCGTGGAACTTAAAGACATTCTGTTGGTTCTAGTTGTTGGGAACATACCACAGTACAGGTTACTAAAATACGAACAACTGAGATCCTACATTGAGAACAGAAGGTACCTTCTGTGGCCTGATGACAGCCAGGACTTGGAGTGGTTTTATGACCAACTTCTGCATAAACTCAAAAAATACACCAAGGTTAAGAAAACAAACGCTAAAGACAAGGAGGTTGAAAACAATCCTGCATCAGCACATGTTCATGCAGACACAGCAGTGTAACTCTAAAGGACCTACAGTAAATTTTTTCTCTCTGTAAGGTTTTCATCCATCCTACTGTCTTTGACCTGCTGTCTTTTGGACAGTAATGAAGTGTATTAAGCTTGACACCATAATGTTATAGATACAAAAGTTTATTTTTGTTTCATCCAAAATGCACAGTAGCATGAACCTCTCGGTCAGTTGGTGTAAGAATCAATGGAATGTGACATTACAGATACATCTAGATGAACAGATACCTGCATTAACACTGTAACTGCTTTAATAATGTTTACATATGTAAATAGTACACCCTTTAAATTTGTATTTTCACATTTTCACATCAGATTTTGGCACATTAAGTTGAATAAATCATACTGTGTGCTACTATGCACATTTTTAGATATCTGTGGGATATACTTGGTCTCGAGACAAAAATTATTGCTATTTTGTATTGTTACTTGTGTAAAACTTGACATATAGAAGATGGTTACTGCTACAAATCAGATGACAAATGTTGGAACTGGTGCCAGTTCCTTGAAACTGACTAAATTATGTGTCATATATTTAAATTAGGGGTGGGCATAGATTAATGTTTTTTAATCAAGATTAATTTAGAAATTAATCTAGAATAAAATGAATTATCTGAATTCTGCCAAAGGCATTCAGAATATAGCCCTATTCGGACGGGACTAGTTTTATAGGGGGTCGTTAGAGAATGTTTAGTTTCACAGACGTACTTGGTGATTTTAATCCCGTCTGAATCTGCCATGTCTGTTTTTCTCTCACAACCTCTGTGATAATTCTAGAGTCTGAATGCAATGTGTATGATGATATTATAGTGTTTTTCACAAACACATTTCTTGTGCGTTTTTGCCAACGCGATCTTCCGTAGAGGCTCCTACCACACGCACGTTTAATATATTTTGATACATAAAATAAATAAATAAATAAAGAGCCATATCAGGTAAACTGTTAAGACTGTCTATTGTAATATCAGTGTCAGGTAAGATTACTCACGTTCATTCCTGCACTCGTTACATGTTTTAATTATCAAAATTAAACATGGGGTTACTACAAAAAAAATATCATAATAGTTATACTAATCTGTGACGCACATATGTACAAAACCGACCCTTTCACCTCTGTAATATACACAGAGATGTTAGCCCCGTCCGAAATGGTACATGAAGATCACGGACGGCAGGTTATAAGAATCGAAGCTCACACGTGCAGTAGTTTAGAAAACTAGTCCCGTCCGAAAAGAGCTACAGTGTAAGTCGGCTAGGTATTCATTCACCCCAAAATATCAAGGTGAAAGTCATCATAGGTTGTGTAGAGTAGACCCAGCTCCCAACTCAACTTTGTGAATAGATTAACGCCGATATTTTTTTATCGTGCAATAAGAGTCTCATGTTAATAACGGCCCACCACTAATTTAAATTAGCATGGTTTATAATATTATTACACCAGATAGCAGTCTTTATTGGTACACCCAATATTACCAAATAACACAGAACATTTGTGATTATCATTCTATTAAAACAACAACAGAACATATCCTAATTTCTCAGACACACCATACATGTCAAGGACAAGTGACACTTAAAAGAATACTTAGTTCTGCATGTAGTATATTAGACAAACACAATATTCTTTTGTGTGAAGTCACATAAACTGACTCAATTTCCCTGAAGTCCTGAGGCTAATGTAAATGTTTGCACACTGCAGGAGGAAGTGGTTTTATCTGAGAAACTGCAAAAAAAACAGACGACTTTAAAAAGCCCAATGAGTCTTTCAATTCACCATCACGTGAAGTATTAATGAAGTATTAAAAACTTTATAGGCAAAACATTCCAATCAGCATCAATGAAAAAGTGCATGATTCAAATACATACACAACACATAAAATATATACAAGTTCATATGAAATGTGCTGGAAAATAATTCTGATGTTTTTCTGTTCCCATGAAAAAGTGATGGCCTGTGGCCATTAAAAAAATAATCTAAAACATATGTCCCAAATAATACAAGACGCTGGGTCAAAATAGTGTCCTCTTAAATTTTCCTTGACGTCATTCACAATTCCCATGCACATAATGTCAGGAAACAACCAGTTGCTTTTCTGTGCTAAATCTTAGTGTAGCAGAATGTTGTGATCTCTCAATCTAACGCTCTAGTTTGAAATGTTAGCATAAACTCTCAGATGAGACTTTTGAATGAATGGAAATAGTAGGCACAGTGGTTTTTGGCTTGTGAAACTCTACAGAATTGCACTTTGCTTTTACAGTCTTTTTAAAACAGTTAAATTTTTTGGGAGATACAGGCTCTGCCCTTTCATTATTGTCCTTGTTACTCAGATTGACACTATCCTCCGATATCACTGGAATCGCTTCGCTAATCTCACGACTGTCCTGCAGCAAAACACAAGTGCCATTTACTTTTGTTTTTATGTGGTTCCATGGTATTTTTTGAGGGGTCTGGGAATTTAATGCTAGGTCCCCTGTCTTCTGTGTGTCGTGATTAACAGTACAGACTCGAGCTGTGTCAGGTAAAGCACAGCGCTGAACATCTGGACACTGAACGTGAGCGGGAAAGTTCTGGCTCTCTGGTAGAGGTGAATTGGGGCCACACGCATTTATGTGGGACTCTTCATGCCCTGCAGTATCAGACATCAGTGCCTGATGCAAAAGGTGCACTGCTTGCATGCTGTAGCCCCCTGGAAAACATCTGTGAGGGGCTGGCCTTGGTGTTGGGTTCTGTGAGCAATGTTTGAAGTGGCCACAGTTTACGAAGCAGTCAGTGGGAGTGTGCGTAGTATCCCGTGAGGACTGAAGGTTCTGACTCACAGGTAAGTGATTGGTCTGTTGAGCAGGGCATTGGTTGCCGCAAGAATGATAAGGAGTCCTTTGTCGCTCCCTCATATACTGATGCATGGAGTTCTCACAGGTGCACCTTGCACTGCACGTGTACTGATGAAGATGTGAAAGTTCTGTTCCTGGTAAGCCATTTTCAATCTCAGGACTGGGTTCTTCGGGGCCGGTGCAGCTTTTCAAGGTTGAGTGGTGAGAAGTAATGCCATTATGCATCTGCGTACATGCTTCCTGTTCCTCATCAGAAGCCTTTTCCTCATTCCTGACATTCAACGCCAAGGGCTCAAGCTCATAGTGTTCGGGTCGACCCTCAATCCTTGCGTTATCTATCTGGTACTTGCTTGTGTAGCAAGCACCGAGTTTACCTTGACTCTGACTAGACTGGTTTTCAGGTGTGTGCTCTGAAAAGGCATAGCACTGGAGTTTCTTTGGCAAAGGAATCTGTCCACAGGTGCCCTGAGGTCCCAAACAGCGGCACATGCATTGAAAGAAAAATGTAGCAAATGCCCAACTAATGCACATGATTAGCATCAAAAACGTGCCCAGCTGAGTGTAGGCCAAAACTGTGGATGGCATCATCATTGCACCAGCTACAAAGGTTGTGAGTGCTGCCATCGCTATAGCTGAGCCCATTCTGCTCAAGGAGAATACCACCTTTCCTTCCCTGTCCGGTTCTGGAGCAAGGCGGTATGCCACTCCATAATGGACAGCGAAGTCCACAGAGAGGCCTACAGCAACTGAGATTGTCACCGATTCCAGCACATTTAGTTCCCAACCCAAGAGCACCAACGACCCAACTGTTACAAATATGGTTCCAGCGATGGATATGATGGCATACAGACTGATGATGATGTTCCAGGTGGTCAGAAGCATAACACTGAAGGCCACTACCACCGACAGTGCCATAGCAATAAGAGTCCCATCTGATAAGCTGTCCTGCAAGTCGTAGAACTCCAGGTTGCTTACAAACCATCCATAGCTCAGACCTTCAGGAGCATCCCTCAGCTCCTCCTGAATCCATACATCGACTTCTCTGTAAAACTGATGCATCTTCTCATACGCCAGAGTGAAGTGGTAGGTACTTTGAAACTCGAGCACAATTGCTCGTATTGTGTCATTGATGTCAAACCTTGGCCCTGGAGTCTTGCTGTCAAGGTGGTAGATGGTGCTTCGGTCAAGCTCCATAATTGCCCGCTTGATGCACAGCTCAAACACATCTTGCCGGTAAGGGAACGTGGATTGACTACAACAGGGATAGACAGAAGCTTCTTCACAGTCTTGGTTTTCCATCCATTGCTTGAAAGTTTCCATAAAGCAGCTGGTGAAGTCTTGCTCCTCAGACTGGAATACAAAGCTCTGGTTCCTTAGCTTCTGGCAGAAGTTGAGAATCCATACCTGACTTGCAGGACTCGCAATGTTGAAGCTAGTGTCGAGTGTTAGTTTACCCTTATTTTTGGGGTTCAGCGGGTCTCCGTTGTCAACTGGAGTAACTCCCCAAATGATAGTGATCGGCATGTGCAGGTCTTCCCCATGGTTGACCCGTTCGAACATGAAGAGTTTTTTATATTCCGCATCGTAACGCTCAAAGGGATGGGAAGAGCGGAAAACTTGAAACTCGGAAAGCTCCAGAGAGGGCAGTTTCATTTTGGGATTCACGCAAACAACGTAGGCTCCACCCACCATCATTGCCAGGAACCACAAGAGCCACAAGTAGCGCAACTTGATCACGATGCAAGGCAAAACTTTCTCAAAGAATATCCGAGAGGCCTCAGAGATGCTAAAAAGACACTTATTGACCCCTTGGCACAAGCTCTTCCAGAACGGCGTAGCGCCCTGCGTCTGCTGGTGTTGTGACTGAGGACATGTAAAGAGGTTGACCAGGTAACGTTCATGTAGGACCACCACAGCTGGCAACCAGGTGACCATCAGGATGTAGTTAACCAGGATAGCAGTACCAGCATAGACTCCAAAGCATCGAATGGCAGTGATGTTGCTCACGTAGTTGGCATAGAAGGCAGCAGCCGTGGTGAAGCTGGTGACAAACATTGAAAGAGCCGCATGCTGAAGCGTCACGCTAACCGTTTCAGAAAGTTCCGAATTGGGTTTGTCAAACTTTGTGTAGTTCCAGACGTCGCAGAGTACAAATGCATCATCAGCGCCAATTCCTACAAGTATGATGAGTGCAGTGAGGTTCATGAAGGGGAAGAAATCAAAGTTGAAGACCACGCGGTACAGGAAGTACGAGACGATGAGCGAACTGATAATGGCAAACATGGTCATAAGGGTGATGAACATTGATCTTGTGTAGATGCACATGACTACCAGCACAATCACAATTGCTATTGCGGGATACATGGTATCTGTCAGAAGGTAGTCCTGAAATAAGTTGTGTTTGATGCCAAATTCTATTCCAGTGATGGTCGTGATTCCATCCGAGGAGTTCCAGTTCTCAAAGTTGTCCAAGTAAATGTTCATCATCGTTTCTCCTTTCTCCGTCGGAGAAAAGAGCATGCTGTACTTGAGGTTAGGCGGAAGGTAGTCTGTGTTCTTTGGATTCAGAAAGTCTTTGTCCACCAAAAAGTGAAAAATCTGATATACGGCGTTGTATTTTGTACACTTCCGTGGCAGGTTGCCACATTTGAGGTCCTTCTTACGAGTCGTCATATCCCAGCACTCGGGACCAAGAGTGCCGTTGTGGTAATACTTTGCACAGGAGCGCAGGATTTTTAGGGTGTGGGAAACATCTTGCTCTGTGATCTTTTGACAGGAGGACTTGTTAGTGAGGACAGCTATGTAGTTTCCAAGAGTCCAGCTGGGACAGCACGAGGCGGCAGTGGTGCGCTGACACAGATCCAAGTATTGGGGATGAGAGCGAACCTACAGGACCAGACATGAAAAACCCCAGTAAAACACCCATTTCTTACATCTTCATATTGTGTAATCAATACATGCAATGCAATGATACATACCCGTGTATTGTCAAAATTGCACATGGATTTTATAGCCTGTATATTCCACAAGTTCCTTCCGTCTGCAGATGCAAATACGATTCGGGAATAGCTGTCACCTGTGGAAAGACAACATCTGGTGGTTAAAAAGCTGTCACTGGGGCGATACATTTTCAAAAGGAATAAATATAAATTAATAACATGTAAACTTTCGGTACTAAAATATGTACCTTTAAGGTACTTCTATGCACCCTTAGTGGTAAATAAGGCACAAATGTTTATGCCCTGTCAATGTGTAGTGTAACCAAAAGCCAGCAGCCTTTCTCCATGAGCCACTAGATGGCAGATTTGATTAATATCAGCTTGTCTCACTTTAGTTCTAGCGTTTAATATATAATATATTTGTTCATTTTTACACATTTTTATCATCATAGGTAAAGATTAGTTTTTAAATTTGCATTAACCAAGATTAATTAATGCTTAAAATGTATATTTTTATTTATTTGTATTTCTTTATATTCAAATTCAGCATAATTGAATAAATTACGCAGTTAAACCAAATAGAAATGGACTGTTTGTACACTTCTTTTTCAGAATACAGAACTCACCTGGTACATCACAGAAGAAACTGTCTTTACTAAAATCCCACTCGGCTTGTCTTTTCTTTCGATCATTACGATCCTTGGACCACCTGTCATCTTGGTGACTGAAACGCAGGGCAAGGAGAATATTTAAACAATTAAATCAATGCACTTAACATCAAAAACATTAATACAAAAAGATTTATATTCGTATAAAATAAAATATGCTGTTTGCAACGTGGTCTATATACAATTGCTCTTTATTCTGAAAGTTATCCAGATAAAGCCTCAAATCCCTGTCACCCAAAACCATAATCTAGTGGTTCACGACTTGCCGTCTGGTTCTTGTCGGATTTAGACAGCTTTAATGAAACAAAAAACCTCACTAATTATTAATTCCAGAGCGCGCTGCAGCATACAATTTCAGCCTCCTTGCATTGTTGCCATTACAGATCTGACCGTTATCATTATTCCTGACAGAGGGCAGGACTGCTGCTGACAGCACATCCTGTTCCACAGACAGGAAGTTTCTTTAATCAGAGAGAAGGCGTCTATGCACATGCTGAGACGGAGCCGTGCCTTAACAGACACTCATTTTCTCTCAGACTGCTTCTGTCATGATCCAGATCATATGAGTCATGACACAAACAACACAGATCGCATTAGTAAGAAAATGCACATAAAATGGCCTCAAAAGGAATCTGATTTTCAGTGCATTCAATAACTATATATCATTGACTTTATAACGCACACGGAAAAGCAAAAAGCTAAAAATGCAACCTAAATCAGTCTAATTTCTCATGTACTGTCCAATTAGCAATGTGCATTTAAAGATGCATATTTGCAAATAAAATATAAACGGGTCTTGTTCCCTGTTACAAAACCAAAATCACACAAACGCACCAACTCCTAATCCTCGCTGGGCTCACGTCACTCATCCAGTGCTGTTCTGGATGAATAATACGGTTATCAGATAAGAAGTGGACTCTGTTACCTTTTGGCCTGCTCATCTGCGTATTTGAAGGGGTAGTTGGCCAGCGTTGCCTTGTAGCCTGTGTTTTTCACCATGTTGTTCCAGGTTACGAGTCGCTGGCCTATCGCAGTGCCTCTCGGTTCGAATCCCTAATAAGAGAAACAACAACTTTGAGTCTTCACTCAAACTGCACACAAAATCAACATGAAAGTGTCATGCTATAAAGATTAAAAAAAAAGCTCCCAGTGCGCACCTGCAGTGGATTTGAGAAGTCAGGCAGGTCGGGCACAAGGATACCAACCAGAGCACAAACAACGATGAGAACAGTACACACCCCCAACACCACCACCGGCCAATCAGCAATGAGCTCCGCATAACTGCAAGGGAGGAAGATTCATACATCATTTGCATATAAGTCACTGTAAACTACATACTGTCCAGTCTCTTTATTGTAGAAGTGCAAACCATGAAAACAACATTGAACATGCATTATATCTTGCATGTTTTTGTTGTTGTTTTTACACACACACACACACACACACACATATTTATTTACTTACATCTTAATATAAAATTGACTTAATTTTTTATCACATCTTTTTATTTTATTACATACAAAAGAAATATATATAAATAGAATTTAATTTATTCTGTTATTGTATATAATGCTTACAATGTCATTTAAAATACTTTTACAAAACAGTCTTAAATTTAATGTAAATACTGTTTTAAAAAGTTATATAATTACATACAAAAGTAAATGTAAATAAAAATAGCATTTCATATTTTTATTATACATAATGCTCATACATAAATGTAATTTAAAATGAATAAAAAAATATTTTAGTCTTTTTATATTACATTTTATTATATTATTTTTAATAGGTTTCCATTAATTTAAATTGTAATGTAATATAAAGTAGTATTGCAATATAATAATAAAACTATTCAATAATTGTAAGCATTTTTATAGAACAATAAAAAAAAATAATTTATTATTTATTATTCATTAAAACTGAATATTTTTAAAAAGTATTTTAGTCTTAATTGTGTGTGTGTGTGTGCATAGATATTTTTATTAATCTTATTTACTTTTCTTTTTTAGTACATTTTAAACGGCAGAAAAACAAAATTATTAAAAGGAATGAAAATCCTTACATCGTAAAGTGTAGTAAACTCACCTTTTAGGAAACCGGAATGGCCTTGGAGGGCTGAAAGATAAAAGTAGCATAAATCAGGATTAGATTCAAGTTTCCAACGGTGGATTAAAACTACTTCTGCAGAGACATGTTTTTTTCATGACAGTGTATTTTTAACCGCACGCCGTATGAGGTCTATATCTCTCCGTTCAAACACACATTCCTGCGCCGAACTCACAGCTGTCTCCACGTTTCTCCGCGCTGCTTTTCCAAATCAAAACCATCACGGACGTTCATATTAGAGGCTTTGCTTCAGCGCACCTAAACGGCATCACCATGCGTCCAATGCACAGCTGTTCACAATCAGAGATGCCTTCGTGCATTCATCTAATATAAAGACACATGCAGGTGCATTGAGAGAGAAAAGATGCTAAATCTTCTAAACATCAACAAACATCCAATATGGCTCTCTCCGAGAGTGAGAGCAAGCAGGGTCACAGGGCCAAGAGGTGGCTGCAATTTTCTTCCTCGTCGTGGTCTTAAAAGGGAATCCATGGAATGCTATAATTAGTGGTTGCTATGGCACTGCGAGGCACAGATGAACAAAAGCCATTGGCAAGAATTTTTCACCACAGGGTGACTTCTAGAGAGGCCGTAAATCCCTTTGAAAAGTTCAACGGACACGTTAATACAACAACCAGATGTTGCGAGCGTGCAGGCTTTAAGCATCTGCATATTCGGCTCAAGGTGAGTCCCATTAGGCTTTAAAAACAGTGAGGTGCATGTCCTTCTCCGTGCAATCAGAGAAAAGCACATGCAGACAGCCGATAATCAAATAACCAAACCCAAAAGTAAATAACGAGGAGCAGATTTCCTCTGCTTCCTGTGCGAACGCAGCGAGGACGGGTGGGGGGGGGCAGCAATGCGATGATTTATAAAGCGCGCTATCAGAGAACGCTCCATGTTTGGGCCACAGACGGAGGAATCCAGGGGCGTGAATGAGAGATGGTCCAAAATGGAATAACATTTATGAGATATCGCGATGGATTATTCCACTGGAGTGCAACAGCCCTTCAGCACTATTTGGGAGTTTCCCCCCGGGGTGATTTGGAGATTATTATTTCATATTTGGATGTGTGCAACTTTTGTTCTCTGGTTAGACTGAAAAGAAAGAAAGAATTCAGTCTACGCTCTTAATAAAATCAAGGTCAAGAACGTTTGACATCTATGAAATCATTACACAAAAGGTTCTTTATAGTGGAAAATAGATCTTTAGCTTATTAAAATGTTGTGTACAGTAAGAACAGAAGTGTTTCTGGGGAACCAAATAAGGTTCTTCTCTTGAATCACTGCAAACTACTATACAAGCTTGTACAGGAATAATGAATAAATAAATGAAGGTCATTTCCTCAGACTTCTGTCCACCAGAATTGAGTTCAGTTCTTGCGAGATATCTTTCTTTAAAGTTTTCCATGCCTGTTTATTTTTTTATGCAAAAGGGCTGCTAGTCCCCGCCCCTTTCCCAGAAAAAGATTACACCATCACAGCTCGTACCGGCTACAAACATCTGTTTTGATTCTGATTATGTTTTTGGTGCTAAAATCGTGCATGTTATACCATACTAGTTTCAACCTCTGATGTAAGGTTTTCTTAGTGCAGTGACAGAGAGTACACCTAAGTAGTAATTTAAGTAGAGTACACCCAAGAAGTAAGAGTTATAACTGTGTCTGTGACGGTGCACAGCTGGGAAATAAACTGCATGTTTATATTAGATCTGTGTGGCAGCAGCAATAACAATTTACGGGAAATAAATCAATAAGCACTGAAAAAAGTTATAATTCATATATAAACTCGCAATTAGCTTTTTATTTTAAATAAAACTGGTAGATGTAAATCCAAAGCCAGAATTGTAAGACAAATTTACAATACAAAGAAAAAACAAGCCAGAAGTGTGATGTGTAAAATAGCATGTGATGTTATTTTTGGCTTAGTAAGTTCATATCTCACAATTCAGATTTTCTAGAGCATATTCAATTCAGTATCTTTACAGTTAAATTGTTTTTGGTGTGTTTCAAAAGCAAGTAAACTCAAAATGTTCAAGCGTCCAACTACGCGTGAATAGCGTGATTTTTTCGTGCAATTTGTGTCTGTTATGTACTTAAGGTAACATAACGGAGCGGGTCACGCGACTCCACACGCAATAGTGTTTTTAAAGGGAAAGTACTCTAAATAATCGTCCTGGAAAAATGTGATCGATTATAGGTTCTGAATGTCGATTACTTTTCAATTAACTGCCCACCCCTATATCAAAGATTAAAGCAATTGAACAAAAGTGACAGCCAAGACATTTATAATGTTACAAAAGATTTCTATTTCAATTAAACAATGTTCTTTTGAACTTTGAATTAATCAAAGTATCCTGAAAACTATAATACAATTATTGCACAAAAATAAAGCATCACACTTTTCAACATTGATAATAATCAGAAAAAGTATCTTGAGCAGCAAATAAGTATATTAAAATGATTTCTGAAGGATCGTGTGACTGAAGAATGCAGTAATGGGGGATAATAAACTTGTTAAATCATCTTAACCAACAACATGTATGTTAGACCCTATTCCATCTAAACTATTAAAAGAGCTGCTCCCAGAAGTCATAGATCCTCTTTTGTCTATTATTAACTCATCATTGACATTAGGGTATGTCCCCAAAGCCTTTAAACT
>JAUCMT010000048.1:19914361-19930712 GCA_032357475.1 Enteromius thamalakanensis
GTCATTCATTTGTAGCATAAAGACTGGAAACACAAGACCACTTTTACAATCTGAACAGAAACCAGGCATCATACACTAACAGACTTTGTAAAAAGTGACGAATGAAAACTGGACACCATACACTACACAACCGATGATGATACACTAGCAGTTTCATGCAAAAACGTTTCCCTGACAAATTAAAACAAACGGCGCCTAAAATATCCAATATGTTTGATTAACTCCGACTGGAAAAAATTAAAGTCTGAAGCTACAAAAAAAAAATCAGCTGCGCACCAAAGGGTGAGCGCGATTAAGGTGGTACATCAAGTTTGTGGTATTACCAGTCTTGGCGAGACGACATTGGTCTGACTACAGTCAGATTTATAATATCCAAAAAACTGCCATACTGGCAAGCTGACTTCCTCTTTTATTTACAATTTCCGCTTATGAAGAGGAATCCAGCAGACCATCGCGAGACAACGATATGACGCAACCAAACGTGATACTGTTACATGATTGGCAGTTATCGTATCACTCCCTGCGTTGCTAGGTTACCAGAGAGCAGTGCCTTTGTAAACGCAACCAAACTAGCTTCGCAACCTCTGTTTTCTATTGATGGTAAGTTTGGATGATTTTACAGACTCGTTCATTTGAGTCTCGTTCATCAAAATGAATGAATCTTTTTCGAGTCATCTCATTCATTTTAAAAGTAGTATTAATAAAATGTTTTTTCCCCTAACACTAGTAATCCTAGTACGATCCCACTACAAACAATACAATACTGTAATACTATAAGAAATAAAAAAAAGATTAATTCATTGTTTACCTGGGTCTTCAGTCTATGATTAGCACATCTCACCTCTTATCTGAAAAGTCTTTTTGGGTCGTTCGTCCGTGATGTGACGTGAAAGCCCCATAAGCCTATCAAATGCAGTCGGAGCCGGAAAGAGAACTGATTAGGTCATATATCGAGTCTTGCGAGTCGTTCGTTCTTTTGGCTTATGGGGCTATCATGAACGTCTCAAGCTCGAAGACTCAGTAGATAATCAATTATTTTTCGGGGTCTAATAGGTTTATGGAGCTGTTACGTCACGTTATGAACGAACGACTCAAACCCAAAAACTTGAAACAAGTGAACTAAACTTTTCGCAATGCGCTTGCACGACTGAACAAATCACTCCCCGAGGTGACTCGTTCTTCTCAAGTCAAATTAAAGGTTCCTTCAAAATGAATCAATCGTTTAAGAACGACCCATCATACATTCAATATTTTTTATTCTTATTAGGGTTGGGCGATGTCGACCAATTTGGCATCGTACGATATCTAATGTGAAACATCAAGTGCGTGCGGGGGTTTGATATGACCTTGCAACCCTGTTTCTTCCCATGTTCATCTGTTTTCTTGTCACGGAAATGATTTACGGCGCTCGGCAGCATCAGTGGTGCGCTCGCTTATTAATGTCATAGATTTAGCGCCATAGATTACGTGTGTTTTCCGCGAGTTGGTTGCTGCTGCTGCGGAGGGGTGGAGCATCGCAATGCCGGTGTTGTGCCGAATTTTGACCCCCTGCCAGATTATGACTCCCCTAGTATTGGTAGGTTTAGGTTAGGTGAGGGGGAGGGGTTAAGATTAGGGGTGGAGTAAGGATTACAATTGATTTCAATGAGGGGAGTCATAATTCGGCACAACACCGGCTCAGCATCGTGATGTCTATCAGCCATCGGCGATGAATGATGGCATTGTCTATCGACCAAACCCTAATTCTTATATTGAACGTTTTATCGAACACATTTTTTCATGATATCGATCACGTGCCTATCGCGATACATATCGTTATCGTTTTTAAGTGTCATTCCATCTAATAATGTGAGACACAGAATGCCTTTTAGACATTAAAATAAACAGTTGCCATGCCAACATGCTACTGTAAACAAAAGCATGGAAATAGAAGTAAATGGAAAAAGATCAAATGTGTCTGAAGACTGACTCATGAAAGTCATTTGTTCACAAATCTTTGCAAGAGCTTTGATTCTGAATGCATTTATAATATATTTTCTCCATTGGTTCCTTTTTTTGTTGCCATGAACCATCCTGACAAACTCCAACAACAACCACAACTTGACAAAATGTGAAAAAAAAAACCTACAGATAATCAGAAATTTATAAAATGAAGAAAACACAATAAGTGTCAAATATATTACCGTAATTTTTTAAGGACACAGGGATGTCACTCCTACAGCAGCATTTATTAAATGTTAATAAATGTTATTGCTTTAAATTATTTCTCTATGGAGAAAATAAATGGGATTCTTGGTTTAAGGACACGTTCAGGAACGGCAATCGTAACTGAACCTCAGGGAAATCATTTGGTTGCAGTAAAAAGACTGAGAACCGGTTCTCGATTACCAAGCCTGCAGTGTAATTTCAGGAAGAATGGCTTCGGGAACAAAGCGAATTTCAAAGGCGCTGTCTGATTGAAAAGAACAGGTTCAAACACATTGGACAGACAGCAGAGGAGTCAACGTTTCATGGTATGCTTGAATTTCAGCCCCTATGGCCAGGAAATTGTTGCAGAGGAATGACATGGGCCGCCTCTGCGATATTAAATGTTTCATGGGATGTTTTAACGTGCACGCCATGCATATCGCAGTAAAATAAGATCCAACCGTATTACTCAGGTAAATGCATGCTTGTGATACTGGAAGTTTGCCCAGAAACACACACACTGACGCCATGGTCAGCTCTTTCTGTCAAGTAAATCACCCACGTTCTTACGTGACAGGTGGAGACCCGCAGGACTCCGACGGGAACCAAAGATCGCCTCCAACCGTGGACCAAAAAGCGAGCATCCAAAATAAGTGCCTGGGATCATGAAAGATCTCATTTGATACAGAGGTGAGCAGGTTTCCGCTCGGACTGTCCTGTAAACACAGCGTCCAAAATACCTCCGTGCACCAACAAATCCGGTTGTGTTCGCAGTTGAACCGCATCATTTAAAAAGCAGGCAGATAGAAAGAGCTTTCTGAATAGAGAAACCCAAGGGAGGGAAAACATGTGCACCGCTATGAATGCTCGGTGTAATGCTGGACGTCTCATGCATCCGTTCTGAGCGCTGTGCACTGGAGAAAGATCATAACAAGAAGTTTAAACAATTATAAATAGCCTTCAAGAAATAAATACACATTATGTTGGGGAGCTGAAGAAACAAAAGCACTGGCCTGTGAAAAGCACTGATTATTTCTCAAAACCTTTCCTAAATAAATACAGCGTCCTCAAAGTATCTTTGGTAACACTAATGCATTGATTTCAGCATGTTTGAGCTCTCAATGTTATTAGTGGATGTATGAAGTCGCTTCTCCTCGAGTTCACACACGTGCCCTAGCAGAGGAACCACAGGTGCAATTCATCAGATTAACTATCAACATTTTCACAGTACGGTTTGACTTCTTTTTCAACGCTAGATGTATTATTTTGTTATGCAAATGTTTTGCTTAAAGCGTGCTTGTCCTATTATTCTTCAAATTCATTTTGTTATTTAATGCAGTTGGATTCCTCACTTTTAAATGATGTTGTTTGCACAGATAATTATATATTTATACATGCATACATACATATATAACTATATTATAATAACTGTTTATAGAATGAATATTAAAATTGTTGGTCGCACAACTTTACTATTCTTTAATTACAATAAACAAATCTTATAGATGATATTATAATAATATCATAAATACTTGTATTATTAGAATTTTTTAAAATAATGAATAGTACAGTTATATGACCAACAAGCCAGCATAGATATTTTTTTATAATATAAGAAAAATTACCACAACATAATTATAAGACCAGGACAAGCTAAAACCTCAATAAATAAACATTATATAATTAAAGAAACATCCCAGTAGAAATAGATCTAACCACTAAAAGAAATAACGTTAATACAGTATTACAGATGGACAGAGAGATCATAAACAAAGGCAAACTTACAGAGTTTAGGACAGAACCCAAGCTGCCATTCCTTACAGACTCATTACATGAGTCCAAGAAACAAAACGGACTTAAACGAGTGTTTTATGAGTCTGGTTCTGGTAAATCATATATTATGTTCAGATGTCTTGATCAGTCGCATTATCCCTTCAGCTCAAGCGCCAACAGTCTCTGCAAACCGCGTTATTTACTTCTCCTGGACTCGAAAGCGTTCGCTCAACAAACATCCAAACAACGCGCCCGAAACTCCGTAAACACACTTAAAGTCTGCTTTAAAGGTGCAGCTCCGTATCCGGAGACAGAATAACATTCCTCGATCACAATAAAACACTGTAATCCTGTCGAGAGGAGCGAGGTATGTCGCGCATTTGTTAAGAACAACGGAGCGCATTCAAACAGCCCATCGACGCGACGCGACAAACACTACAGCGCTGCCATAAACACAGCTTCGCCGCGAGCGACGGGGTCCCTGACGTCAGCGGTGCGTCCTCCAATCACAGCGCTCGTATTATAATACACGGAGCTGCACTGATTGTACTGAAGAGCGTTGAACACAAAAACCAAAATCTTTTAAAACCATCATGTTTGGTTTTAACTCCGGTTTCAGCAGTGTATGAGATTATACTGATAGCTAGTCCAAAGCAGCTGACAAATGATTTCATGTTATGATAAATCATTTGGATTTATTCCAGGCATAACTTGAGAAAAAGAAATATAGAAAGAAAGAAAAAGGTAGTATATGTAGTTTGTGATCTGCCTAAAAGTGTGATTTCTACAAAAGCTTTTTACTTTAATAAATCATTTAAGTTACATTTAATTATTTAAGTAATGTTAAAACTTGTGTTTCCAACACAAGAGTTAATTATCACAAAATATGAATAGCTTATGATTTCATATTTTTGACATTTACATAAAATAATGTTAATATCAATTATTTAATATTATACATTTTGGGTGAAAGGATCAATAAAACAGAAAAACAGATGGACTGGTGTTTAGTTTAGTATGGTTTGATTAATTTAGAATGAAAGACCGATGGATGGTATAAAGGAAGATGATGGATGGATGAAAAGAAAGATGGATGGATGGATGGATGGACGGATGGAGTGATGGATGGACAGACGGACGGACGGACGGATGGATGGATGGATGCATGGACGGATGGACGGACGGACGGACGGACGGACGGACGGACGGATGGATGGATGGACGGACGGACAGACGGATGGATTAAAAGGAACAGATCATATTGAAGGAAAAAAGATGGATGAATAGCTGGATAACAGATAGATAGACAGATGAAGGGATGGAATAAAAGACGAATAGATAGGCGGATATATTGACAGACAGACTCGTCCCAGATCCACGTTCATGCTCAGCTGAAGGACTATGAGGGTCTGAGTAAAGATGCCCGTCTGAAATAACAACAGGCAGCTGAACTTCAAAGAGAAGAGGCTTCAGAGAGAGAGAGAGAGAGAGAGAGAGAGAGAGAGAGAGGCACTGGAACTGGATGAAGCCGTAATCAAAACGCTCCGGGCGAACTCTGTATCGATCGCCAGCACTTCATCAAAGCTGACAAGGTCAGCCAACAACACAGCGGGAGAGAAGAAAAAAAGAAGGGAAGAGAAAAGAAAAAGAACATCACAGAAAGATGAGGGTCACAGAGGAAGGGTGGGTTATGATGTTGTCTGAGCCCTGCTTAGTACCTTTCTACTCCAAAATGCTGCAAGCTAACACTTTCTAATAGTTATCTAATGCCCCCTCCTCAGTGAACAATTCAGTTATCAACCAATTCACATAAAATCCCATGTGAATATCTCGCTTAAGTGGTTCGACGGACAGAGAACGCAACCCTCAACCAGAACCTGAGCCCAGACTCGTCCGGGTTTCTTCTAAAACTCTAGGGCATCAAATCTCTCCGACGCCTCTCTGAAATAAGGACGGACGACTTCCTGGAGTCCCACATGTGTTTTACTGCGCTGCAGACAGAGCAATACAAGCTAAACTAATTATGGAGCGGACCAAAGAGAAACAGTTGGGAACTCAAGTAAATGTTTAGAGATCTAATAAGAAAAGTATATTGACAGTAGCTTTTAATTAATCTCTGTTGTTTATCGAACATTAGCACACGCAGCTGCAGATGCGAGCCAGTACACTCATATGCAGGTTTTATCCTATGCTACAAAAATGTTGATCCATAAAAGTAGGTAGGAATGGGACGTTTGGCTGGAAATGAAATATGGGAGTGTGTTCCTGATTTACATTCCTCATACAAGTGTTGCCTAACGGCTCTCAGGTGCGAGCGAGAGCGCAGCCCTGTTCTGTGTGTCACAAACCATCATTGAGTTTACATTCCTGCACAGGTAGGTTTGTTATATATGACTTGCTTGTCATTTGATCTAAAGCCTGATTGGTTGGAAACAAATGGCGGGAAATGTTGTATTTAGATGAGTTTGTTTCTTCATCAGATTTGGAGAAATGTAGCAATGCATCAGTGTCTCAGCAATGGATGCTCTGCAGTGAATGGGTGCCGTCAGAATGAGAGTCCAAACAGCTGATAACAACATCACAATAACTCCAGACTATCTGTTAATGTCTTGAGAACATTAAGACATTTGTAACGCATCCTCCAGTGGAAAAGTGATCTGGTGTGAATCAGAAACCTGCACAAATCAAGCAGCGTTTACAAGCCAAAACAGCTCTAAAGAAAAACGTGGCCGGATTTTGATTATTATTGTATTTCGCTGGCAATGTCCTCCCTCTGTCATACCCATTTAATTAAAAAACTTTGTGCCCCCATAAACCACAACACACACACTACACCCGTGAACAATTCTTTGCCAGTCCCGAGACTTGATGGGCTGAAGTGGTTGTGGATTATTGTGGAGCTTATTCTGGCGGCACCCATTCACTGCAGAGCATCCACTGATGAGACACTGATGCAATGCTACATTTCTCCAAACTCATCTACATCTTTAATGCCCTGAGGGTTTGTTTAATTTCAGCTCATTTTTATTTATTGGTGACTAATTCCTTTAATCTCAGAGAGCAATGGTTAAAATTCAGTGCCAAATGTCTACATGGATACAGTACTGCGTTACACAAGCGACATTTGGTGTCTCAGATGTTCTCAAAGTCTGCCGCTCACAAACTGGCCAACATCAAAGAAGCACTGAAGGAGCAGAAACAGCAGAGTTGCATTGGACGGACATCTTTTCTCCGGTTCTAAAGAGGAAATTTACAAGATGCCATCTGATTGATGGAGGAATTAATAAATACGTGGCCTTTCCTGCAGAGCTCCATGAGATTGAGAACAATATTGATTCTGAGGAGATCCAGAAGCACAGCGGCTCTGAACAGCTTTTATCTGCACTCATTCTGCAAGAGCCGCGATACGCTCGCTAACACAAACACACATGAGAATGACAGACAAGTCTGATTAGCATCTCATATACCCTTCCCGGAGAAAACAATCCCAGAATGCATTGCTGGCTCAGTGAAGCAATTCATTCAAGAGAAATGGTGATTCATTCAGTGTTTAAAAAAAAGACTATTTTAACAATTTATTAAAATAAAATGCAACATTAAATATCATCAGTTATAATCAGTATAATTATATATTATACATATATATATAAACAATCTCCAACATTATTAATTATAATATAATATCACTATAAAATATGAATTATTGTTAAATTATTACATAACATATTATAACATCATATATTATAGTTATTATAATTTACTATCATTTATCATTTAAATATTTATAATTTTTATAATTGTATAATATGATGTAATATGATATAATATCATCATTTAATAAGAATTAATGAAAACATCATTAATTATAATACATTCATATTTTTTTTTTATAATTATTTTATAATATATGCAAAAACGTTTACGGACATTATAATATTACATAACATTAACACATTAGGCTGATTTATTTATTTATAACTTATTGATTTTTGCCTAAATTTCGTGCATATAATATAAAGTCAAAGTCAAAATGATCAATTTAGAATTTTTTTAAAAATCACAAATATCTAAACAAACCATACATTAATGGAAAGCTTATTTCTTTAGCTGTATGATGTGTAAAGCCTATGTTTTTGAGCAGATGCATGCTGGGGACCTCAGCTGACAGACGCGCTCTGCCCTCGTCCCTCCACGACAGCCAAACAAGGCATAGATGGCAACAGACTGGAGCGCTGGGAGAATAGAGCCGGCTCTTCACGGTCAGCTGCTGCCAGGGGCCGCAGGAGCTCAGACACATGGCCGTCGCAGCGAGAGGTCAGCTGAGCGGAGCTGGACATGCCTGCATGCGTCAACAACCTGAAGCTTTCAACAACCGGAGACGTGACACAATACTGTACTGTCCGGCTGGTTTGCTGATGTCACACCTCACATACAAGTCTCTTCTATAGTAACTAATTACTATAATATGATTTCAATAATAATGTTACAGTTACTAGGCAAAAACAGCTTGTTACTTTTTAATGCATCATTCCTGAAAGTCCAACAATCAAATCATTTCTCGTTTTATTTTCATAGTATATATTGGTATATGTGTAACAGAGAGCTACAATCAGCTTCAAGCTATACTTGACAATTAATCAGTCACCAACTTCTCACTGCGATACAAATGATGAGGCAGTAATATATTGTTGGTAAGAATTTTGTATGAGGAAGTTATGCAATGAAAACTTGTGTGTGAAAGAAAGTAAGCATGTAACTATTAGTGTAACTACTTCCTGTTAACTGAAAGTAATAAGAAAAAGTAACAATATTAGGGAAGTAACTAACGAGGGATATAAGTAACTAGCCCAACACTGTTCATAACACACATGAAGAAAGACCAGGATTACACGTCTAGCTTCAGAATGTGAAAATAAGATACGCTACTCAAAAAGCCCAAGCAGATACACGTCTGAGAGTGTGGCTTCATCTATCAAAGTGCAGACTGATGTTTGAGATCAAGTTCATATGCCAATCGAAAAACAAAAAGTAGGCGTTGAACAGTGAGTCATTTCTAGAAATGAAGAATCTAGCTAGTTCTGTTTCTGCAAGACTCAGATGACTGTTGGTGAAATGAAAAGGTTAGGACAGGATTCAATACAAGAGAAAAAAATATAAACCGCCAGGCTATTTTTCTGCTTACTTTCTAATTTATGAGTAAAGTTGAGAGTGGGTTTATACAGTGGGTACAGAAAGTATTCAGACCCCCTTACATTTTTCACTCTTTGTTATATTGCAGAGTCTTTTTTAGAAAAAATGCAACAGGTTTTTCACTCCTGGATTTGGGGATCCTCTGCTATTCCTCCTTGCAGATCCTCTTCAGTTCTGTCAGGTTGGATGGTAAACGTTGGTGGACAGACATTTTTAGGTTTCTCCAGAGATGCTCAGTTGGGTTTAAGTCAGGGCTCTGGCTGGATCACTCAAGAACAGTCACAGAGTTGTTGTGAAGCCACTTCTTGGTTATTTTAGCTGTGTGTTTAGGGTCATTGTCTTGTTGGAAGGTAAACCTTCGACCCAGTCTGAGGTCCTGAGCTCTCTGGAGAAGGTTTTGGTCCAGGATATCCCTGTACTTGGCTGCATTCATCTTTTCCTCGATTGCAACCAGTCGTCCTGTCCCTGCAGCTGAAAAACACCCCCACAGTATGATGCTGCACCACCATGCTTCACTGTTGGGACTGTGTTGGACAGATGATGAGCAGTGCCTGGTTTTCTCCAAGGCCAAAAGGTTCTATCTTGGACTCATCAGACCAGAGAATCTTATTTCTCACCACCTTCAGGTGTTTTTTAGCAAACTCCAGTTCAAATGTTGACTAATATATATATATTTTATTAAAAATATGCTTTTAAGTACACATCAGTGATTGAACTAAACATAAATAAATAGTTACAACAAATGTGCATGATTTTTTGCAGAAGTTTTGTGTTTTAACCTGAATATCATGAATATGAATCAGAAAATTATATGCACGTTTTGACAAGATTTTAACTCTTTGACAAACAATTTTTATGAATGCCTGTTAAAGCATGAGGGTAGTCACTAAAAAACAGTTTCTCTGGTGGGAAGAGTATGCACATACACACAAACACACACAGTCCTGTATAACAACACTGCATCCCTCTTCAACACAAGCATCTCGTCCATTCACATCACTACAACACACACACGCCAGTATACATCCAGCTACAGTCACACAGCCTCAGAGATCCGCGGAAAACCGAGTGAGAAACGCGGCAAACCGTGCCGCCGACAGTAAAAAGTTGTGCCCTAAACAGTTGCACCAGATTTTCCGCCGAAAACATGCAGAACACAAGACAAGCACAGAGCGAGAACCGCGGCGTCCGCTCTGATTCCCAGACGCGTCTGCGTCATAATGGACAGACAGCACGTCATAACGGATCAAAGATATTAAGTAACAGCGGCGGCGCGCCAAATGCATCTTACCTCAACGCGAGCTCGAGCGCGTCTGGCAGCCGTTTGGCGTCTAAACTCGGGGATAATGTGAGACGGGGCCGGTTAGTTGGTTGCTTGGGTGGGAGGGTGTGAAGGAACTACAGGAAGTGAGGGGCAGATCCAGAGAACATTCACTCAGGACCTGCGCAGATCAGCCGGACACAACACTAGGGGCCGTGTCGCAAATAACATGCTACCGTACTACACGTGCCATTTTACAAGTATGGTTTATATAAGTATGGATAATATTTTGAATGCATTTTCTGTACTATGATTTATAAAGGATTTTATGTATTCATTTACACAACAGTGTGCAGCATATCCTGTGTACTGCATACTACATACTATTTTCTGAAATAAATTTGCATTTTATGTTATAAATAATCTTTTTTTGATTTTAGAAGGCAGCACAACCAATAGTGCCATAAATTCTACAATTTGTAGATATTTAAGTATTTTAAATGGGTTAATAGATAATTAATTTATTTGGAATGAAATGTAATGAATATCATAATCTTAACACAAACTTATCAAATATATATTTTGTGGGAAGTTATATGTACTGAGGGTTTGTGTGATTTTATAAATTAATGTAAAAAGATTTGATTATGTTAACAAATGATAAAAAAAGATTTTGTGTTTGAAGGTTTTAGCTCATTATATATTATTAAATAGTAAAAATTATAGAATTCAGTAGCTATAGCTCAACAAATTATCCACAGATCTCTTTATCTATCGATCAATCAATCAATCGATCAATGTAAATAACAAATCTAATGTATTACTTTTTTGGACCATATTTAAGTTTTACCGTTACATTAAAAAAAAAAAGACTGGTTTTTCATATATTTTTAAAAGCCCTGATGGTTCATATAGACTAGTTAATTAAATAACAGTAAAATAATTAATTTAATTTAATTTAATTTTAAAACAAATATTTAAAAAAATGTTTGTATTTATATAAGATTTATTTTGGTTTTAAACATTCTTATTTAAAAAAATTAGTTGATGTACTGAAATAACCACAACTGAAATAATAAATGAATAAAAACTATTTAGACATTTCAGCAAATAACCTCCAATGAGTTCAAATAAATATTATATGATAAAAACTAAAAAGTAACTTAATTGTATTAAAATAACACAACGAGTGAAACACCCAAACTGAATGTTTTAGCTTCACAAGACAGTAGTTAGTATATTCCCAGACACATACATCACCCTCGTAGTGCACATGTCTGTTTAATCATTGATCTCCGATGAAACAAACATCTACCAGCATCGATACAATATGTCATGACTGTTAAAAAACACCATGGATAGAATTTCAATAAAAGATAGAAAAATATTAAGAAACTATAGAACATCACTTGAACTCCGCCTCATACAGCAGCTGGTGGATTTTTAACTTGACGGCGCTCTTCTTGGCGTAAGGCAGCCGTCTGAGATACGGCAGTAAACTAAACAAGAACATCTCGTCCTCCAAGTCCTCATTGGCCTCCATCTGCCACTTCCTCTTGCGTCCCGAACCCTGCGACCCCGAGGCCGAGTAGTGCGAGGATCCGTCCAGCATCCCGTGATCGCCCTCAAAGTCCTGCACCACAAAGGCCGGGTTCCCGTCCGCCGTCCTCTCCTCCTCCTTGTCCTCTTCGTCTCTGTCCTCCTCGGGCTCGTCTGCGGCCAGCGATCGGGACTGGATGAACGGCGTCAGGAAGGACATCTGCCAGCTGTACTTCCAGCTGCGGTGGGACGTTCCCGAGGCTCGCCGGCGCTGCTCCGCACGCTTGTCTTTGATGAACATGTCCCGCAAGCTCTTCCACCGCCTGCGACAGTCCTCTTCTGCACACAGACACAGCAGACATATGATGCGTGCACAACAGAATGTGCAGCGCTTGTTTAACGCAGCTTATCTCGTGTTGGATGAGAAATGAAACAGACTAACTTGTGACAAAGATGAGATGCTTCTGGATTTCCTATGTTCTTCTTGACGAAAAGGAGTAAACATCAGCAGGAGGATTTTTATTTTACCTTAAGATTACATTGATTTAAAAAGCACTTGCTGCACTAAACAGGTTTCGATTTAACATTTTGGAATAATATATTTATAGCATACTTTGGTTTTGTTTATTTTTTACTGGTAAAGAACCAAGTTTAAAAAAAACAACATCTTTGTTTAATTTAAGACCAGTTTTATGTAGTTTTAGTCCAATTTAAAACGAAAGCTAAATGCTGATGTTGTTTCTATTGAATGTACTTACTGCGCAGCGGCTGCCGTTAATTACGTTGATTAAATACCAAATAGACATCTCATTTATGTATACTACTTTCATTGTTGTTTGTTGCTTAAAAAAAAAATAAAAATAAAAAAAAAATCACTTTTTAATTAATAATTAACAATTAATCTTTAAATTGTAATACTTTAAGCATATCTATATTGAAGTCATAATATTAGTAACAATACATTTCACAATCAATTAATAGGGTCTTACGCATATTGATTAATAAACCTTACAATAAGCAATTTAAGCATATGTATATTTAAATACAATACCAAATAATTTGACAATAAATCAATAAACAGAGGTTTAACCAATAATTAATTATTCATATGATTTTATACATTTACAATATTCCTGTTTGGAATATAAATATATTTATATTTTAATACTATAATTATATTAGCTAAACATATAGTTTCATGCAAAAGTGTGGGCATTTTTAAAAATGTTAACAAAATAAAAGAGGATCATATAAAATGCCCGTTATGTTTTGTTTTGTATGTCCCGAGTAAAATATTTACACAAAAGATGTTTACATATAGTACACAAGACAAAAAAAGTATTAAAAAATAAATAAATAAGTGAACTATCAAACATTCACAGAAGGAGCCGGGGCTGAAAACAGGATGAACAGGTAGGAATAGTTTTCTTATTTTGTTGAATCCTTTGAGCTTCAAATTTAAAAGGTGTTCAACCCCCTGATCTTAATGCGTCATATTTCGTCCTGATGCATCTGTGAATGTTTGATAGTTTTTAATAGTTGTGCTTGAGTCCCTAAGCTGTCCTCCGTGTAAAAGTTGTCATAGTTGAAAAGGGTTCAAATATGCAAAAGATGCTGGAAAACTGAAGACTCTGGAGGATTTTTCTGAAGAACAGTGTTTAGAACAAACAAGGGACACAAAATAAAAACGTGGATCATCCAGGTAACCGCACACAGTATTAAGAACCAAGGGTTCCACAAACTTTTGAGGGGGGGGTATTTTAATAATTCTTCCTATTTTTGGTCTTGTGGACTATATGTTAACCTCGTTCATGTAAACATCTTTCTCAGTAGATACTAAACACACACACACACACACACACACACAAAGAATAGCCATTTTGTATAATCGCTCAACATTTTTCACAGATTCTGCAAGGGGTGCCTAAACTTTTGCATAAAACTGTACATGCATTTAACAATTATAAATTGCATGATTAACAATGAATCTTACAGTTATCAATAAATAGCAATTTAAGCACAAGCATATTTACTTTTTTTATATATATTGAACAATAACAGTAATTTCTTGCATGGGAAAAGAATGTGTCTGTCTAGGGCTAGTTAGGTCATAATCTACAGTGAATGTGTAAAACTTTACCAGAAGATTAAAAACGTATTCAATCACGTAATTTGCTAATTAAAGTATATGGCATGGTTCTAGGCATGCATTCATTTATGCATACAGCATCCAACAAGTATGCATGCTTGTATCTTACACACTTTGCAAAAAGTTACTAAATGCGTTAAAGTGATTTTTCTTAGACAAAGACCAATCTGAACTGATGCATCTCGAGTGAAAGCGATCGCTTTGAGCATCAGAAAATCTAACTCGGTAGTAACGCACAGCACAAACTCAATAAACTTTCAATGAAATCAAATCCCACTTACTGTGCAGATCACCAAACTCAAAACAACTCATGTTTGCGTACAGTTAAGTGTCATAACTAACCGATTAACCCATCCAGCGCCTTTTCAACTCAATTACGCGCTCTGTTAGTTCTATGATGAAACGGAAACAGCACTCATTAGACATAAATAATCTTCAAATCTGGATTCCTTTTAGCCTAACTGTTACTCTGCAAGAGGCTAACAGCACACAGCTAGCAGTTCTCAAGCAAACAACTTGAGGAAGCGCAACTCTTACCTGGAATTTCAACTTGCAGACTCACGGCTCTCCATGCTTTGGCTTTTCTAGCAGCGTCTTTATATGAATTTATTGTAGAATTGTATAACTCAGGATAGTCGGACACCGCTGCTATTAACCTCTCCTCCATTGTTGTTAGCATTGGGCGGCAAGTGTTTCTAGCTAATAACGATATTTAAAGAGCCGTGAGCGGTTATTCCACTAGGAGGCGCTGGGTGGCCCACAAACACTAATCCTCACTGGGTTCTATTCAGAATTCAGCGCGATACTTGAATTAAGAAGATTTTTTAAGACGTCAGATTTTTTACATATAGTTTTAATAGGAATTACTATGGGCTTCGCATTTATAAACTCATTAAAGGCGATTCGCTATATTTCGATGTAAGACAGTCACCGCTGGTAATTAGTAACGACTGTGATTGGTTCATTTTGACCAGTGGTGAGAAATGTAACACGTGACAAACCAGCACGACTTTAACGGTCGCGAAGGGAAATTACACTTAAACAACGGAACTGGAACAGTTTAATATCTATTGAATTTAAAAGTTATTAAACATGGTTAAAATACGATTTAAAGCCATGGTACCTCACCAATCAGAAATAACAGATCCGGTCCGTTTTAGATAAATACTACATAATGCAACTGTAGCCCTTTGATCTATTTCTTAATAAGACAACCTGACCGTTAGAAGTAACCACATATCTGCGCATGCGCAATACTCCGTCATACGTTGCGTTACCAAGGTGCAAGCTGGGAAATGTAGGCTTTTAAATAGAATAAGCGCAGCTCAATTTTAAATCTTAAAGAATAATGACGACGATTTTGGACATGGAGGAAACCAACGTTTTTTTATTTGTATGTCAGAAACACCTTCAATGCTTAGTGTGATGAACATAAATTAAAGAAGGCAAAAAAATTAATAAATCACAATTCACATTTTCTAGATGCATTATTCATTGGAGCTGTATCCTTCATTCAGCTCCCCTTTATACTGCGTTTCTTCCAGGATGTGTTGTTGTGTCAGGTCCTGCACATTTATGGCTCCATACTGCTTGCTTGCTATTTTAGACAGATTAATTGCCTCCTCATCATTCGCACTGGTGCTTGTGGACAAAACTGCTGCTTCTGTTTCATTCTGCACAAACAAAACATGCAGTGTTATACATTTAACCATTTATTAGAAGAATTTCAAAAGAACTATTTGTATTTTGTTTGACTGGCCTCTTAGTGTTTTCAAAATAAAAGCTCAGTAAACATCTCTCAACAAAATTCTTTGAGGCTTCATTATAAATTCTTTTTTTTTTTTTTTTTTGGTTTTGGAGGAATTTATAAGAAGCTCTCCAAAAACACCAAGCACTTTCTGGCTTTATTTATTTAATTTTATAAGAAAGTTTTAAGAAACTTGTTACCTTATGTTCTCTTTGATACTGGTCAACAGCATACTGATATTTGGCAGCATTCAGACCCAGCAAACCAGCCATTTTCTCTCCAAGAAAATCACAAACTGCAGAGAAATTAAGTTTATATTTTTGTTGAGTGTATATGTTACTGGCAATGTGTGAAATGCCGGCATTCTATAGAATGCCTGCTGGTTTCAGGCAAAGTGTGAAATGATCGCCGCTTCACACATTGCCTATGCATTCTATAGAATGCCGAGTGGCCGTGCGGCAAAGTGTGTAACGCCTACCCCCGCCGTTTTAATCGGACCGTGGGT
>JAUCMT010000048.1:19930985-19941282 GCA_032357475.1 Enteromius thamalakanensis
TTTCACACTTTGCCTAAAACCGTCAGGCATTCTATAGAATGCCGGATTTCACACATTGCCTGTAACATATATATAAAATTACACAGTGAATGAACATCAAAATGTAGGTTTTTCTTACATAACAAGGACTTTCTCAAAATCTGTGTTCCCCAAAACCTTGAAAAATCCTTCCATGTCCAGGTTCCCTAGAGTGAAATATAAAACAACCTTTGGTTGTTTTCATACCTGACAGAGATTAAATGTATATGATTATTGAAGGCATCGTCGATACTGACTGGGTCAGAAGCACTGGGTGCTTGATGAAGCTGATGTTGTGCCTCCTCTTCCTCTCCGTCCTCCTCTATCAGAGTCTCTCCACTAGAGAAATGAATCACCTTCATTCGGGGACTGACGGCTCTCAGCGGCTCCTGTACATAAGATCAAAACAAGACTTTTCTTCTTACAAGAAGCTACAGTCATCTTTTACTTTTCAGATCATTTTCCAAATGCATTTATATCCATATACATATATAATTGCTTTATCGGCATAAATGTTATATTCAATATATTCAGTTTAAAATTATAAACATAAGCATTCAGTTTATTAGTACTATAACAGAAATCTGAGCCGTTTCATTTTTTTTTTAACGTATGACTGTCAAATAGGCATCATAAAGTTTATTAGTAGTGCTTTCAAATGATTAATCAAATCCAAAATAAAAGTTTTTGTTGGCATAATTCATGCGAGTGCTGTGTATATTTATTGTGTATATATAAATACAAAAGCATGCATGCTTATATTTAAGAAAATGTTTTTATATTAAAATACATAAAATATAAATATATATACCTGTAACTTAAGTATTTCAACATAGATACTGTATGTGTGTGTGTGTGTATATATATATATATATATATATACACACACACACACACACACATATATATATATATATATACACACACACACACACACACACACATATACACACACACATAAATATATATACATATACACATACTCATATACATACACATATACATATATACACATATATACATACATATATACATATATATACACACATATATACATATATACATATATACACACACATATATACATACATATATATATACATACACATATACATACACATATACATATACATATATATATATATATAGACACATTTATTAAGTGACAAAAAAAACTTTTATTTAGGATGTGATTAATCGCGCGACAGCTTGATTTTATATGCAATTCAAATACATACATTTTGGAATTTAGGCCTGAATATGTTGTGAGGAAGTGTGAAGAAGTATTTACAAAGGGCAGTAAGTCTAAGTACATTACACAAAGGCTTGGTAAAAAAAAGCTAAAAAGCAAATAACAAGAGATCAATACTGCCCTTCTGCTGTTCAGATAAAGTAAATAAAACACACTTACGTCTGTGTGCATGCTGTGCCTTCTCCAGCAGAATACTCCGCTCAGATCTTCAATAGTATGGTTTTTCTCACAGGTGGCAGAAAGTTAGCTTCACTATCACAGGAGGAAGTCTCGCGCACACGGATGCTGTTTGTTTGCTGATCTTTGCTAATCTTGATAAACTTGTATTGCTAGTATTGCAAAAAGACACGAGAACAAATGCTGCACAAGACAAATAGCCGACACACATTTTAATGGGGAAAAACCATTAAATGCATGACTGTGAGTTACAGGTTGACATCGTAAGTAAGTACATATGATGATGAATACATATCCATACAGCTGCATAGATGGCTAAACGAATAATTACAAAAACTAAAAGTGATCGTGGAGTGTCATCTTACAATGCCACAGAAAGTCTTGTTATAAATAAATGTACAGCAAAGTATCTGACAATCATTTACCCTCTTAGTTTTCAGTATGCTGTAGCGTAGCGTGTAGAGTCAAAGCAGGGGCCAAAATAACCAGCGTTATCATTTAGTGATCAGTTCTGTACCTGTAACCGATGTGAAAGTGCATATAGTTTTCACGACCCTCAATATGAAGCACCAGTGTCACATTAACTAAACCAAACTTGGCTGAACAAAGAAAATAACATGGATAAAAACATCAGTGTTGAAAATAAATCTGTTAAAATCAAGCCAGCAAACACAGATGGAGTTTCCTATGTCACATTCAGCACAGCAATCCAGGTATGCATTATCATTTTCCCATAAACTCATGTAAATATATACACACACATGGAAAATAAGTTGATATTAGAAATTATAATCAGGTCGAAGCTCATGGCACTTCTGTTACTCAACAAACTACTCGGAGCTAGTCGAACTGGCCGTCATTCGGTTCTCTTCATACCAAAGCCCAGCTAAAAAAATCAGCTTTTCCACTCCTCCCGCTAAAAATATTTCAAGTGATAATAATCTTTTATCTTAAACTAATGTACAGTGTAGCTGTACTTCCATAGCAACTGCTTTTGTTTAGTAAATCTCAGCAGTCCAGAAACTATAAGCCGATTTTTAGAGAACTGTTTATTCCATTATGACATTATATTCATAACAATATATGATATATTGTGTTCATTCAGTAATACAGTATTCAGTACTGTAATTAAAAAGAAAATTCCATTAAACTATATTTAAATAGATATATTAGTGCTGTCTGCCAATTAATTACATCCAAATCACATTTGATTTTTTTCACATAATATACATGTATCCTGTGTATATTTATTATGTATGTATAAAAGCATACAGCATATATTTAGAAAATATATTTAACAAATAAACATTTTCATATATATATATATATATATATAATTTTTATTTATATGTACATAATAAATATACACAATATAAACATAATATGTGAAAACAAAATTTTATGCAATTAATTGCAACGGAAATATATGTATATTATACATGCATATCCTCACAAAACAGCAATTATGTGAGTGTGTGTGTGCTTAATTGTCATGAAAATAATGTTATAATGCAATAAATGTATTTTTTCCTCTTAACACATTTTTTTCATATCATTTTTCGAGTGAGATCTGTATTTTAATCTGAAATGAACCCAGTTTAACATTTGCATTAATCAATGTATAATTATAGTAGAGTTATTCTCTGAACATTATTTAAAAACACGACAAATTTAGAGACCGATCATCTATATTGTGCTACAGAGAGACAATCAAGTGCAGTCAAATGATTGAGTCTGGGTTATCAGGATTAACTGTTGGTCAGATTTTAATCACGCAGTCCTTCATCAGAACATCTGTCGCTAGACGAAACACCTTAAACAGAATCCGAGCACGAGACAGACGCCACTGTTATATCACTATGTTATACTGGTATATGTTTGAGCAGGGGAGAGAATAAGACGAGAGAAGACTCCAGACTCCTCCAGATCTCCAGGACATCATGCTTCACCTGTCTGCCGCTGCTTCAGCCGGAGCTTAAGAGACGACACAGCCCGTGTCCTTCTGAGGCTTCAGATCCGGCTCCTTCACCGGCTTGATCTCCTCATTGTGCTTCGCTTTTGCCTGGAGGAGGGAAATAGTCATAAATGGTATGATATATTGATATATTATTCTTATTTAAGGTTGGTTTTAAACAAGAACAACATGAGTTGACCTAATAGGGCTTTTTATTGACGTGTTTACATGTATAGAGCATTCTGTAAAGTCATTGCCTCGTGATTTAATGCCATTTATTACTGCTTTATTTCATCAGAAACTGCTATTTGTGTACTTTTCCTTTTATTAGAAGCAGGACAACAGCACCCTCTATGGAGTTATTGTTTAGGCATTAGGACGCTGCATGTGCTTTTACTGTTTTTTTTCTGTCCAAGGGCGGATTTAGTGAATTTGGCATTTTAGAATGAAAACGATCCTCGTTTAGTCAGCTTCAGATGCATGATCTTTTTGAAATCTGACATGAAGACAGATGTTGTGCCAATAAAATACCGTAAATAGCAACCGTTCGCTTAATGTGCATCTTGTGTATAAAAAGCATTTCGGGCAGTTGCCTACCTTTGCCTAATGGGTAAGTACGCCCCTGACTCTGTCATCAAACACATTCTCTGCCTGCATTTTCATTAAACGCAGTGAACCACAACTAAAGAAATTCAAGAACTATATAAGAGTGAAAGACGAAAAAGGTTTCAACCATAAAAATAAAAATAAAGTAATACTGCTTTAAAATGTTGTTGCCTCCCTCCAAATAAAAAGAAAAAAATATATATATTTTAGTGTTAGTTTTCTGTTTAGATTAAATGCAATTTAGTTTTTTGTTTTTCTGAGCCAAAAATATACAAATCACACATTTCTACCACATTTACCTAGTGTAACAATCCAGTCAGACAAATTTACAACAAAAATACATATATGACATACTAAAAGAATAATTGCTTTCACCTAAAATCCTAATTATTTTAATGAATGAATTTTAATAAAATGCCACTACCCTAGGTGTCTGTGTAACATAATAAATATTGTGTATACTGACAACATATAAATATTTCAATTAAATTTGCCATTTTACTCTCCAAAAACATATTTGAAACTTTAAAAGTAGAAACTTTAAATAAATTGAATGTACTTTCTATGGACATAAAATCACTTTTGTAAATTTCTTTTTATGCGTACATCTTAACTTCTTTGACCCATATATTTATACATATATATAAGGGCTGTCAAAAATAACGTGTTAACGGCGGTAATTACTTTTTGTCCTTAATTACGTAATTTTTTTTAATGCATTTCACGCATGCGCAGTGTGACGAATTATTTGTCAGAAAAGTGGGACAACAATTACCTCGGAGTAACTACACTTTGCATCAGTGACATGTGGGAACTCAAGTCTTTTACGGTGACTATGTTAACAACGGAGGAGCGTCATTTTGCAGAGGCTTGATAACAGTTCCTGTCTGTTGGACGTAAGTGGGGGCAAGACGACAACCATCGTGACTGTCACTGCACGCAACATGGTTGTCGCAATTCGTCTTACACGCTATAAACACATGAACTGTGACGCTCACATGCTGCAGAGAAGTGTCACAGTCTGTCAGACTTGCTGACAGCGCCGTTGTGAATACTTTGATCAAGGCAGCGCAGGAGCGGGAGTGCTTCGCGCTATATTTTCGCTTCAACTGCGCGCGACAAACGCTGCCAGTGTGTTTCAGCTTGATTTAAACCACCATTATTTGGCTGTGTTAATTAACAGACATATTATGAAAATTATGTATCTGTGTCCTGTTTTTTATCTTTTGGTATGCATTTCAGAAAAAAACGGTTAGGATTCAGGTGTCGTTGCAAATAGTGATTAATCATGATTAATCCACTGAAAATCCTGATTAATTTGATTTTAAAAATTGTCATCATTTGACAGCCCTAATTTTTTTGCATTTTGCTTCATAGGATAGTAAAAGACTAAAATAACAAAATATAATCAAGGGATGTTATTATTTTGGATCTGTACATAAAAATAAGTAGGTAAAATTGACAGTATGATGATCGTAAGATCTCAAGGGGTAAATCAACTAACAAATCAATAATTTAATTTATGAATCAATTTTGGGGAAGAACCTACACTTTAAAGTTTCCCTTTTCATTAGCTCTCTGGTTAGTCTATGCAAATGAGCTCAAACAGTCATTCGATTGAAGTTTATCATAAGTTGGAATCATGATATACACCTAGTTAATTAATATGTCCAGCATCTTAATCAATAAGTATATTTAAACAGTTACTTTAATCTGTGGCCAACAAACTAAAGAACTCTGGGGTCTCTGTCAAAGCACGGTAGCTTAGGATCTATTGGCAATGTTGACTTTCCAAACACAAAACACAAGAAGTTAGTTCTTAATAAATGAAAGAAACACAATTTATTTGTTGAAACCTACGCTACTGTACAAAACACGACTACCTAGGATTAACGCAACACATTCACACACACTGTCTAAAGATGGGTGATGAAGTTACTGAGATGATCAAACATTTGCTGGTATTCATCTGAAACCACTACCAAACAAGGAACACTTTAGCAAAGAGTTTGTCTCTAATTTAACCTCAAATCTGAGTGGCACCGTCAGCAAAGAAGGGAAACAGTTATGTTACCAAACAGCGGATGCTCTCATCTGAAGCGTCCTTGCTCTCGTAGCAGATGGGTTTTAGAGAGTTTGTTGCAGTTGACTTGTTTTGATCTCCTGTAGTTGAAACGGTTCTTAAGTTGTTGTCTCGGAAGGAGGGAGCGTAGGCGTCCGGTTTCTTGACAAAGAAAGGTTGGCTCGAACTTTTCTAAGTTCTAAGTTTCTCTGCGTTGCTTGGCGGAGCTGCGCTGCGGCTTTTCCTTCTTCCAAGATATGGAGTTGGATGATGTTGTTTTCCTTCTGGTCCAAACGCACGCTGGTGTTGTGGGTTTCGCGCCGCTCATTGTTTTGAAACTGCGCACATGTTTTTAACCAGTGGGAATTCGTTCCTCCCACGAAGCGTGAGATGGTCAAAAGTTCACACCCAACCAGATGTCCTTGATCTTGTGACTTTAGCGCTTGTGTGTTAATTGCATTAGTGTCACTAAGAATCGCTGGAGTCCATCATTCACCAGTCCGATGTTTGGTCAGTGAGTCCGAGAATACAGATAACTATTTGAAAAGCCATAAACCTGTCGGGGGTCTTTTTTTCCCTTTCCGAGAGAGGATGTTCATTCAGACAACATGGCGCCAGCTTAACGTTGGCTTTCAGTTTCTGTTCTCTATGTTGATCAGTGAGGAAATTAAATAATAATTCTGCATATTCTATGTGGTTGGTTCCCCACACGATTTAAAAGTTGTCCAAAAGACGAACATTGACACCTTGCACAAGAAGGGCATATGTGCTTCAGCTTCACATTCCTTGTGTCAAGTCGCTCTTGAAGAACAGACAGAAAGACAAAAAAGACCTGGACTGCTGTTGAGTGTCCAAAGTTATGTTCTCTGATGAAAGTACATTTTGCATTTCCTTTGGAAATCAGGGTCCCAGAGAAGAGAGGAAAGGCACAGAATCCACGTTGCTTGAGGTCCAGTGTAAAGTTTCCACAGCCAGTAATGGTTTGGGGTGCCAGGTCATCTGCTGGTGTTGGTCCACTGTGTTTTCTGAGGTCCAAGAATGTATACATTATACAAGTTTCACTTCTTGAATGGAATTAGTGAAATAAATCAACTTTTTGAAGATATTAAAATTATATGACCAGCACCTAATAATAAAACCCTGCCTTACTTAAAAGTCTGATTTCTAGATGAGCCGAACAGACAACGGAGAAGTCTTCTGTGATCTATTTTGTAAGTATGAAAATTCACATGCTTATGAGATAGGATCGATATGACGTCATTTTCCTAACCTGAGGATTAATAAAACAAGGTAAAAGGTGTAGGAGATTTAACACTGTGTTCACATACCAGGTGCCATAAAAGTCAGAGTTTTGTATCATTCTGGTGAAGTTAAGGTTTTAAGAATTCTAAATGTAAAATTCTCTGGTCAAACATGATTGAAGACAGCACAAGGGTAAACCAGCTCAACTAGAGTCACAGCTTTCTGTTCTGAGAATTATTCTGAAATCGCTGCACAATCTCACTTTTGGTTTGGGGTTATAGTGGTTTTTCAAAAGTTCCACTAATACTCTGAAGCTTTTATCTCTTGGTTTATCAGCTGAGCAAATGTCTCAAAAGGCAAATTTACTGAACTTTAAAGGTGCACTAAGCAATTTAAACATTTATAGATCACAAATCTTAACAACAATCATGGGTAACACTGTATTTCGATGGTCCACTTTAGACAATCTACTAACAGTAAGTAACATTGCACCTACATATCATAAGAATATTAGTATCTTCTAACACTTTATTTTGGTGGATCCACAACACACTACATACTGATTATCAGAAACTTTGCAGGTATATGTCAACTTATTCTACTAACCCTAAACCTACCCTAACAGTCTAGTCTGAGAATTAGTAGACATGTAGCTGCAGACTAAAGATAATTAATTGATATGTAGTTGACATGTAGCTACAAAGTTACTTTAGTTAGTAAAATATCTAAATGGACTATCAAAATAAAGTGTAACCCATTTATGTATACAGTCAAACATTTTGGTAACACTTTCTATGAAGCACGTATTTATAATATATTATTCTATTATTCTTATGGCATTATAACAAATGCATAATGCATTTAAAGAAAAATCTAAATGCTGAGAAAATTAAATACCTTCATGGAACATGGTCTTCACTTACTATCCTAAGGATTTTTGGCAAAAAAGAAAAATCAATATCCATTTTTGTATTTTTGGCTATTGCTACAAATATACCCCAGCGACTTCAGACTGGTTTTGTTGTCCAGGGTCACATATATAAACCTAATATTACCAACCAGACATATGTAGGGTTGGTAGAATGTCCACATATTTGCAAAATATCGTATAGTCCAGTGCTATTGAATTAGTTTAATTTTAGGGCCGGATAATCAAATGAAACATTTTGAAGGGGGCCAAGGTGTTGGTGGCCATCACAATCTCTTTCTAAAGCGTTGCAACAATATGTATAGTGATATTCTCAATGTTACCCAGAATTCTGCTTAATTAGATACACAAAAAAAATCTCTCCTATCTTCTGCTCTGGCTACTGTGTATAGACCGCCAAGGGTGTATATGTCAGGATGGAGTTTCATGAAGAGGGCACTTCATCCCCATCTCACAATCATCTGGACTCACTCTCACACGGACTCAATTTCTCACAACACACCACTCTCTCACACCTGTCTGCCATCTGCATTTACACTCACAGCTGCAGTTCATTATCCACTCCCTCACTCATCACCAACTCTTGTATATAAACCACAGTCACTCTGAGAAATATGGCCAAGTCTTGATTTGCTCCGGCGTCATTTCTGGATGATTGCTGCCTGCCCCGACCTTTGCCTGTGTACCCCGACCTTGATTCTGCATTGCCTCTATTGTTCTGTCTGCCGGTGTACTGACTCTGTCTGTGTTCTCAATAAAAAAAACCTTGCACATGGAACTCTTCTGCCACATTTCTGACAGTATACGGATTTAAAATAATTAGCAGTTTTCCTCTCCGACCTATTGGATAATATTAACAAACTGCTAATTGTTGAAGAATATTCACGTCGATAATATAGATAATGCATTAGGACTTGCGTTTACTGATTTAATTGGAGTCAAGCAAAATAAGTAAAAAAAAAATACATTTGGTTAAAACAATAAGTCAAGCACTTATTGTTTTAACCATATGCTAGATTAAAAAATATTACATGGAATGAATCTTACTAATATACTGTAGATAACTGTCACGCCCTTAGGCGTTTCCATCGGACTTTGTGTATGTTTTAGGTTTTGTCCACGTGCTCTGTGTTTATTTTCATGTCTGCTTCCCATGTGCTCTTGTCGTGTCTAACCCGCCCCGGTCTTTAGTGTATAATTATCTCCCAGCTGTGATCCCCAGGTGCTGTGTGTTTGAGTGTAATTAGTTGTCTTTCCAGTTTAGTTTATGCCTTGTTAAAGTTACGTTGCGTCGAGTATCTGTTTGATTTTGTCTGCACTGATCCCTGCATTTTTGTTTAGCTTTGTTTTTTCCTTGTTTTATTATTAAATATTTGCCTAGTCTTAGTTCGCTGAGAAGCGGGATCGCGATTTTTATCACGGCTGCTTTGACCCAGCTCGTGACAGAACAAGGCATCAACCAAGAGATAGCGTTTGTGTCTCAGCTTGTGGAGCTGATCCACTCGAGACCTTCATTTGAGGACCACATCCACATTTTTTTTCGAATGTGGAGATTGTTCAGTTTTTTAAGGATGGCGCTGCCTTCCTTCTTGACTCTGAGGTTCCTGACATCACAGGATTGCGAGCTGCCTGATCTCCCCGACGCACACGAGCTGCCCGACGCGCATGAGTTGCCTGATCTTCCCGACGCGCATGAGTTGCCTGAACCGCGCGGTGCCTTTGAACTGATGTGGCCAGCCAAGGGTCCAGACCTACCTGGGTCTCATGACTCTCGTTTGCTCTGGAGGCTATTATGACTGTCCTCCAGGCCGTCTCCAGAGCACCCTCCCTTCCCACCCATGAACTATTGAATTTTCTTTCTTTTTTCTTTTTTTTTTTCAGTCCGTTTGGGCGTCTGGAAGCCACCCTTCGGAGGGGGGCTATGTAACGCCCCCAGGCGGTTCCATCGGACTTTGTGTATGTTTTTGGTTTTGTACTCGTGCTCTGTGTATATTTTCATGTCTGCTTCCCATGTGCTCTTGTCGTGTCTACCCCGCCCCGGTCTTTAGTGTTTAATTA
>JAUCMT010000048.1:19953536-19965171 GCA_032357475.1 Enteromius thamalakanensis
TGCTTAAATATCTTAATTTAACTAATGCCTAGTCCTGGCTTAAGCTAAGCCCCATTTGTGAAACCGGGCCATAGTGTACTGAGTTTATCTATCACTGCTATTCTTCTGTTTCTTTACAGTTATTAAGAACATCCTGACGTACAACAAAGATTTTCCTTTTGATGTCCAACCAGTGCCTTTGAGGTAGCTGTTTAATATTTATTTATAGAACGGACAGTTTTAGTCCTGGATACTGATTGGTCAATCTAGTATTACAGTTACAACACTCAGCTATAAAGATTGTTGCTGGGCATGATTATATGTACAATATTTCATCTCAAGTTTTTGAATACTGATATACTTTGTCCCTTTAGAATCCCTTGTAGTTTGACAGATGTTTGGTGATTGATTGTGGGTGTTTTCAGGAAGATTCTTGCACCAGGTGAGGAGGAGAACCTGGAGCTCGAAGAGGAGCTGGACGCTGGGACTGGAGCAGGGTTAACACCATCTTTCCCTTCAAGGGTTCCAGGTGATTGACTTCATAGGGATTTTAAGTAGTAATGTCAAACAAATTTTTGTTCATGTAATATGAGTGTGTACTGTGTATATTTAATATGCATATAGAAATAATATAAATGTACTGTATGTGTATTTTATATATTAGGGCTGTCAAAAATAATGCATTAACAACGTTATTTTTTGTCGTTGATTACGTCAATTTATTTAACGCATTTCACGCATGCGCAGTGGACGAATTATTTGTCAGGAAAGTGGGACAACTATTACCTCGGAGTAACTGCACAGTGCATCAGTGACACAAGTCTATTGCCCTGAATATAGTAAATGAGGAGCGTCATGTGGCGGAGGCTTGTATAGAACTGTCCATGTCTGTTCTACGTAACGTTAAGTGGAACATCGAGGGCAAAACGACAACCATTGGGATGTAAGCAGCGCGTATGCAGAGCAGGAGCAGCGCGCGCCGAGTGTGCTAACAAATAACTCTAGTTTTATTCATTTAACAGACCTTTGAAGTTTGGGCAAAAACTCGTTTTATTTTTCATATGGTGAGTGTGAAACAGTTTAGATCACTTTATTCAGCATAAGCGGTGCAGCAAAAATAGACTCCGCGCCGAAACTAGCGCGCCACCCCAAGCTCTCATCCGTTAACAATGATACAATATTTATTCACTAAATTTAATTATTAGTTAGTATTTAAATAATGCATTGCAAACTTTTTTTTCTTAGCATTTTTTTATTGTTTTATACCTAAACATTCTTAAATAAACAAACATTTACAGGAGAAGCTAAATTAATCATTAAGATATTATGTCTTGTTTTCTGAAAATTGTATCAAAACTGAGTTGTTGTTGTTTTTTTTGTTTTTAGATATTTTTTGATAATGAATCTGCCAATGGGGCAAGAAAAATATTTGTTTTCCCTTTCTACTTCATTGGTAGATATTTTTCCTGTTTTAATCAAAAACTAACAGTATTTTGATGTAGGTGTTGACTGAAGATTTTTTAGATGTTTAGACATGACAAAAATACTGGACAAGAAAATAATTTTTTTGCACTGATTTTAAAAACAGTTGTTTTAGTTTAACAATAATAGCCCAAGCTCTGTAATATATTTAAAATAAGTACACAGTAGATAAACACACATTTTTAAAAAGTGCCCAATGATCCGTTTTCTTAACAAGCAAAACATTTTTTGATGTGTGCCAGTTATTATAGTTTGCCGTCTTTAACAGGTACGCTGTTGCCACGGTTACCCTCGGAGCCTGGAATGACTTTGCTCACGCTGACGATAGAGAAGATCGGTCTGAAAGATGCAGGACAGTGCATCGACCCATACATTACAGTCAGTGTTAAAGGTAGAGCTCAGCAGCGCTTATTAACCATATATCAGATATATCTTAACAGTCTTCTTACATATTTATCTTTCTTTTTTTAACTGTCCAGATCTGAACGGTATAGACTTGAACCCGGTTCAGGACACGCCAGTGGCCACGCGCAAAGAGGACACGTACATTAATTTTAGCGTGGATGTAGAAATCCAGAAACATCTAGAAAAACTACCAAAAGGTCTAGTGCACCGAAAATGTCTTAAAAATTTTCTGCATCAAAGGTCATCAGATTTGGAGGAATGTCTCTGCATTACTTGCTCACCAAGGAATCTCTGCAGTGAATGGGTGCCGTCAGAAGGAGAGACCAAACAGATGATAAAAACATCACAATAATCCACAGCACTCCAGTCCATCAGTTAACATCTGGAGAAGACAAAAGATGAAAGGAAGCCACAAATATAAATCTCCTGTTGTCCTCGCACATTAAATCTAGCCACGTAATTGTTTAGAGCTGTTTTGGCTTGTAAGCGGCACTCTATCTGTTCAGATTTCTCTCTTGATTCAGACCACTTTCAGACCAGAGCAGACTAAAGCAAAAGTTTAAAACGGTTTAAAAAGTTGAAAATGTCATTATGATGGGTTTGTTTTTAGGTTTTGTCTTCTCCAAATGTTAACTGATGGACTGGAGTGCTTGTGGATTATTGTGGTGCTTTTATCCGCTGTTTGGACTCTCATTCTGACGGCACCCATTCACTGCAGAGCATCCATTGCTGAGATACTACTTTTCTCCAAACCTGTTGAAGAAACAAACTCATCTACACCTTGCATTAAGGCTCAGGAGACAAGAGTATGGAATATTTCTGTATATTTTTGTTCTTGATCATTATTGCGTTTGTCTGTCTTATAGGTGCAGCTATTTTCTTCGAATTCAAACACTACAAACCCAAGAAAAGATTCACTAGCACTAAGTGTTTTGCTTTCATGGAAATGGATGAAATCAAGCCAGGTCCCATTGTTATAGAACTGTAAGTATAAGACGAGTTGGTCGCATCCTATGTTACATCATTAATACGCGATACATAAAAGACAATCTGATTTTAGGTACAAGAAACCGACTGACTTCAAGAGGAAGAAACTCAACCTCCTGACAAAGAAACAACTTTACCTGCACCTTAACCAGACTTTGCGCAAAGATTAAACCAAGATCCAACAGCAAAACGCTTCACGGACAGCAGAGATATGTTTGGTGCATCACCTCTCACATTCCTTGCAATATTGGACACTTTTCTTCATATCTCCAGTCTGAAGTTTGGGACACAGCCTGATTCCTCTACGGTGCTTTATCTGAGAGAGATACGAGTGTTAGAAATGGAGATTTCAAAAACTGTATTGTGTACAAATGATGTTTATTTCTGATGGAAACAGATGGATATAACTTGGATATAACACAACTTACCATTAGTTTTTATATTTTTAACAGCTCGCCCTCGCCCTCATCCTCTAAACCTGTATGCGGTTATTATTTGAACGTCTCTTTTCTTGAAATGTAAAAAAACAGCACCATTAGACATCATAAAAATAATAATTTTGTGTTTGACATTTTCTGAACCCATTCAAGCTTTGTAGACTTGATATTAAACTGTTGTTCAGTGAAAAAATTCAATAATTTTGAATGGTGTTTGGTTGATTCACTGGCCAATTCATATAATTCGATTCATATGTTTGAAGATATTTGGTTTGGTTTTTGTGTATGCACATGTGCTGTGTGTAAAAACAGCATACAAATTTGGAATTCCATGAGGGCGAGTAAATATTGACAGGAAATTAACTTTTAAATGAACTATTCCTTTTTTTAACAGACAGGTTTATTGCTTTTATTGAGTACCCTGCTGAGGGGGAAAAAAAGCATATGCTGGTTTAAGATGGACCTTTGCTGGTTTATGCTGGTCATCTGCTGGCAAAGAACCAACTTAAACCAGCAACCCATCTTAAAACATGGCTAACCAGCATGCTGTTTGTTTACAACGGGGTATGCACTGTTTGCTAATGCTATATGGTGTACACAAAACAACACTAAATATTTCAAATACCTAGATATATTTGTTTTTTTTTTTCTTGAGAACTCTACACTTGTCTGTATGTTTTTCTGAACAGTTTTATGTTGGGTAACTGCTTATCAACTGGCTAATATTAATTTAAAATTAGCAATACAAGGCATTCATACTTCTCTTCAAAATAATGGTGTCAATAACATATAAAATCTATCACAATGACCTTCTGGTGTTCTTTAATAGATATTTCAGAAGTTTACTTGAGTATGAGTCAGAAAAGCCAGTAAGTATGAACTTAAACATGTGAAAGGAGAAACTGGAGCGTGTTAGCATGCTAGCTTTGTAATTAGCGCCACACGTTGCTCTTTGATGAATAGTTCAGTCTGGTTAATTTGAAGAAATTACTTCAGGATTACTCTCTCAAACAGTTTTAACTAAGCTTACTAAATGATTTCAGGAGTTGTTGGACTTGAGCTAGGCTCTGTTTGGAAACTAACCTAACGTTTACTGCATATTTCATGACAAAGGAATTATGGATTTTTTTAATAAGTAAAAAACAAACGGATTTTATTTTATTTTATGTCAGTGCTGGAGTCTCCGTACTAAAATTAATGCTTTAAAAAAAGTATTGCATTCCTGCGAAGGCTTTATTCATCGTGGTGTGTATCATTACCACTGATCAGTGATCATTACACAGCTTTTACTAATGTCTCATTTCTAATAAATGATAACGCTGCTTGATTCATGAATATTTCTGAAATATCAGACGGAAAGACGATAACATTAACTGCAACGGCGAACTAATAAAGTACCGTTCGTTCTCAGATGGAGGTTCTGCTTCTTTCTGTATTGTACAGTAATGTTAAGTTATTTAACATTTGAAGTGGACTAAAAAGCTTCATCAAAGTTGTCCAAAGACAAGAACGCATTTTGGTTTTTAGGTAACCCCATAGGGAACGGATGAATGAAAGGACTTGATCCACATTATTGATCCTAACTTAACTTATATGAAGGCAAAGCATAATTGATTAATCGTCAAATGCAAATTGGTTGGATTTTTGGAAAATGCATCAGTTCCAGCAAATCCACAGTGCTCCAGTTTTTTATATAAAGATGTCAAATGTATGGTAGCTGGTGTTTGATGATTTTATTGGATGCAAGTGTACCTCGCACAGGTGTAGAAATGAAATACAATTAACTATCAGCATGATATACGTAATAAAAGTAATATTTTTTTAAGACCATCATAATACTTTATACTGCTATATTTTAACATTTTAAATTGTGCATCTTAACTAAGATATACACAAAAGATTGACAAAATCACCTATTTGGTAGAAGTAGTAAAACCTGCTAAACTAAAATTTGTTGACTTTGCTCATACAGGGTCTCATAACTTACAAAAAAACCTGACCATTTTATTTTTATACCTTTATGGGGATTTTCCTGACCCATCTAAAAATGTAGCAATTACTTTGTTGGTATATTATTACCAAATACTGGATTTTTTTTTTTTTTGTGTAGATACTTCCTAAATTATAATAAAAATCCCTCAAAAACTGTACGCAAGTTGAAATCTGTGAGGCCTATGATTAATCAGTTCCAAAAAGTAATACAGAACAACCTGTGCTAATCAAAATAAAACAAAGATTGAATCCATGACTTGGAGATAATACAGTATAATAATGAGGGATTTACAAGCAAATGTGTAGGCATGATTAATTACTTCATGCAAATATCCTGGATGAATTAATTAGAAACAAGCAAAATCTCTGACTCCTCAGAGTTCTGGTTGAAAGACGCTGAATTCACCAATAAATACATTCTTCAAAACTACAGGAAAAAAGCAGCTTTATTCAACTCATTCATTCCTATTAAATCAATGCCTCATTCTTTTAAAATGGTTTCTTTTCCAGGATTTCAACACGATGCAAACACTCTTATCGCGCACACGATACATCCTCTCAACACACTTCCTAAAATAATTTACTCTTAATATCAAACAAAACAATATATGCCAAGAAAACAAGACAAAAAAGGTTGATGGATTTTGAATATTTTTCCATTTTGATTCCAAAAGCATTGCATCAGAAGAAACATTCATGCGCCTCATTCATGAAACCTGAGCAGATTGATTTGTGGGTAAAACCATTCTGGGAATGAATAGTTTTTATATAAATTATTGCAATTCAATAAATCATTTGTGATGAATGTGCAGCACTTGCGCGCAAAATGTGAATTAAATGGGACTAATTTGTTTTGACAGTTCACTTCAGTTTGTCAAAAATTCACTCTGCTCGCATTTCATCATCATGCGATAAATTTAAATTCTCCTGCTGACTATGAATGCACGAACACACAACGTTCATCTGTTTCTACGGTGCCTGATTTGTGAGAATATTTTATTGTATATGCAGCTGAAAGAAATGTACAAATACTTTGTCAATATGACATCATATATGCCTTTCCGCTAGGAAAAGAAATCATAAGAGCAGATGTGCGACGAATCAAACATTAAAAACGAGCACAGGCGAGCTGGCAAATAATCACGTGGGCTGGCAAATCAGACTAAAAGCGGTAAGACGGGCGTTCAAAATGGTGAAAAGGCGTAAAAATATGTAAAGTCTGTTCAGAGTCCTCTCACATTAAAGGCATGAGGAAATGGCTTCACGACGTGCCTAAATATCGGTTTGACATCCCAGAATGCATCAGCACTGGGTCGAGTGGTAGAGATTAGAATTAAACCACATGATAACCACCGGAAAATAATAAACAATTGTAATGCATTTTAAATCAAACTATTTCCATAGGAAAGGTTTACTAATGTATAAAATCAAAACCCTCATTATTTCAGTCACAAATGTGTTGCTCAAACAAAACGATGCATTTTCTTCCACCCAAACCAGATGTTGAAGAATCAGGACACTACAAAGTCAAGCTGGAATCGGGCAGTTCTTGTGTCAAGGCTGGCTGTGCTGATGGGACAGATCCGTCGGCGGGTTGTTGGCTGGAGTGACGCTCCCCTCGCCGTCTCTGGAGCTCTGAGGGATCAGTGGAGGGGGGCCTGGGAAACCACGGCTGCCATACGGAGGGGGCGGCAGAGGTCCGGGAAGGAAGGGGCGAGGGGGGAGGCCGCGAGGGCCGAAAAACTCAGGTGGGACGTCCCGCGGTCCGAGAGGAGGAAGCGGTCCCAGAGGCGGGCCTCGACCTGATAATAAATAAATAAATATAAATATATATATAAATATATAAAAACAATTAATTTGAACCAAACGAAACCCTACTGCTCATGACGGTACGTTGAGGTGTTTTTCTTGACTTTGGAACGTTGGGTGAACGATCCCTTTAAGCCTAGTCCTAAACTAAACTAAGGTTCAGCTTTTCAAATGGAAAAAAAAACTTGCACTGACTGATCTTAAAATATAATCAGTGCCTATATTTTTGTCTCAACATGCACCACAGTATGCACAACAGATCGTAGATGATCCGTGATTCAAGAGTTCAAGAGCATGTATTCTAGTAAATACAGTAGGTTATGCTCATGTTTTAAGTTAATGTATAATGTCGCCTAAGAAAGAAACCGAACGCGTGTCAGTATTAGGTCGGTGTATTTAGTCTTAAAGAGACAGGAGCCTGTAAATACCTGCTTCTGTCTGCTGATCAAACAGCTTTAACAAAGATTAGTCTGTATTTAACTTATACAGTAAGCATTAATGTGGTGTTTTACACTTGAGCACTACATTTCTTTATATGATCAATAATTTTATGTTGTAGGCTGCTCATCTATGCTTGTATTCTGTGCAGTTCTTGCTGTTTTACTAACTTTAGTAGTGAAGCTAGCTGGGGTACAGAAACCCTAAAGTAAGCTTTAAGTAATAAAATGAAAAGCAAACTTTTTTGCAGATCCGAGACTGAGCCTTGGCGTGTGAAGCAAAAAAAAAAGATCTTACCAAATGGCGGTACAGGTCCAAACGGGCCAATCGGCGGAGGAGGGCCGTACGAGTCCATGGGTGGCGGTCTGAAGCGTGGCTCAAGAGGCATCATGGAAGGGTGGCCATTGGGCGGTCGGATCATCATAGACGGTGGCGGTCCATTCGAGGGCATGACTGGGGGTCCATAAGACTTCGGTGGAGGAACCGGAGAATCCCGAATAGGAGACGGGAGGAAGGATCCCTGACTCTGAGACTTGGAGAGCTGAAGGAGAAGATGCAGAACTACAGGTTAAGGAGAATACTAGGAGGTCTACAGCACCGGATTTCTGTTAACAGACCCAAGCAGACATCAGTGAACCACTGCAAGGCCAGAAACACACTTTATACAAGAACATCTTAAACACAAACTATTCTTGAGGTTTTAAGATATTTTAATAATTTTGATTTAAAATTAGTTAAATGATTTAACATTCACATGCATGTTTAATGTTTACACTGAATAGTCATAATAATGGCATAATAATTATATTCTATTGATTATTAATATAATTATTATACTTGTTGATTGCTAATAAACTAATTAAAAATAAATAAATTCAGTCGTAAATTACAACTGTACAGTAAAATAAATTTATATATAAATTTAAATAAATAAATATATATATATATATATATATATATATATATATATATATACACACCTGATCATATTTATAAAATGTTGCCTATTAACCAATTATTAAATAAAAAAAAAAATGAAATGAAAAATAAATGCATTATAGAAAATTGAATATTTGATAACTTTGCATTTTATACTAAAAGTTGCAATATTAATATCGATGTCTACTGATGTCAAACCCAAGCTTTTAACACTTTAATGCATCAAGCTTAATTATCATAACAGGTAATAATCTACAATTATAAAATAAAATAAATTACAAATGTACTGTACTTTTATTTTATACTACACATTAATAATAATGACTTTAAGACATAAATGTCATTATTGTAACGAGTTCTCAAACGTTTTTATTAAAAAAGAAAAAAAAAAAAGAAAAAAAAGTAAAAAAACATACTTTTGACATCTGTCCAAAAAATGTGCCAGATGTTGCATTACCCAATGCATGTTAAACTTGCAGGACATGCAGATATGAAGCAGCCCTATTACTTAGTTTAAATTTTATACTTGATTAAATTTGACACACTTAACATGCACTTGAGTTACTGTGGAGGTAATATTCATTAATACTAAAAGGTACAGATACTTTTGCATCATGAAACCACAATAAATCAGCTATTTTGCATTCATGCTCTCGAAACCACAATAAATCAGCTATTTTGCATTCATGCTCTCGTGTAGAGTATGTTTCAGGCCTGTACATGCTGTAACTCTCTCACCAACATGAGTTGTGTTAACCATCAGCCACATTCTGAGCACAAGACCCACACAGTGATTAAAAAGTGAACAGAAAGACATGTTTAATCAGGCTCTGAAGACCCAAAAACAGCTGACAGAGCAACCGGACCCTCTGCACAAACCAGTCCCAGCACCCGGTCGCTGTACTCACAAGCTCTGTGGGCTCAGATGAGACCTGCTCTGAGGCCTCGGCCGTCTCGCTGACCGGGGCCGTCTGCTTCAAAGCAAACACACCCACCGCCGTTTAATGGATATGCACAACTGTTTCTTACTCACATCTCCTCTCTCAAATCAAATCTCAAACAGAGAAAAACGTGACATACCATGGGCCCATCATGAGCACAGGGAGAGGAAGTCATCGGAGGAAACATTTCTGGGAAGAAAAAAAAAAACAAAGACAAAAATGACATTTAGACATTTGTTATTGCAGATATAATGTAGATCTTAAAGTGTGCAATTCAAACCATATATGATATAGAACACCTACACACACACACACACACACACACATATAAAAAACTAAGAAATAGTACAAAATGATGAAAATTAATATTTAAAAATATATTTTATTTACAATATTAGATTTAGGATTTGGCATGGAGTATTTAAAGGTTCCCTGAATAAACAATGACTGTTGAAACCTGTACACCACTATTTCAAAGTTTGGGGTTTTGAAAGAAATTAATACTTTTAATCAGCAAGCAAGCAACACATTGAACAAAAGTGACAGTAAAGAGTTTTGTGTTGTTTCTATTTCAAACGAATGCTGTTGAACTCTGTTTCAAAGAAAATCACACAAAGCTGGATTTTTCTGTTTAGCTTTATTCCAGTTTTAGTACTTATTTAGTCAATACTAACAATTTTCATTTAAAGATATTTTCAATATTTTTAAATATTTATTTTATTTCAGCTATATTGCAATTCACAAAAAAAAATAATTTTAAAAATATAATCATCATTTTTTTTATAGAATTTTTATATTTGGAGTATATTTAGAGTATATATATATATATATATATATATGTGTGTGTGTGTGTGTGTGTGTGTGTGTGTGTGTTATTTTAGTAAACATTTTAACATTTGTTTTTGTGTTACTTGTTTTTTAAAGAAATTAATTAATTTATTCAGTAAGGATGGACAGTAAGGAGGACATGTATAATGTTACAAAAGACTTCGATTTAAAATAAATGCTGTTCTTTTGAACTTTATATTCATGACATCACATTCTGCACAAAACTATTCAGTGCAACAGCTGTTTTTATCTTCAGCAATAATCATAAATCCTTCTCAAGCAGCAAATCAGCATAGTAGAGTGATTTCTGAAGGATCATGTGACCCTGAAGATTGGAGTAATGATGCTGGAAATACAGCTACCCTTCACAGAAGTAAATGACATTTTACCATGTATTTACATAGAAAAGTGGCATTTAAATTATAATGTTATTAAAACAATTGATCTAAACGAATGCAGCTCTATCTGCTTTATAACGGGTGGTATCATGAGCACCTGGTCTGGATGGCAGCGGGTGTCCGAGGTCTGAGAAGCGTCCGTGGGGGTCAGACGGGGGTCGTGGACCTGGAATAGATCACAAGTGTTTAGGAGCCGTTTTTAATCCCCTTATACTGACATGCATGAGAGGCCGGAGTTCAGGAGGGAACGCGTCAGGAGCACTTTCAGTGATAAAGACAGAAGGACGTGCTCCGAGGAGAGAAACTGAGGGGGAAAACAGGAGAGCTGGAAAAATGAGGAGGAGGATAAGGTTTATGTGAAGGAGAGGAGGACGAGGCAGCGGCGACTCACCGAACGGCTCGCCCCGTCGCCCTACAGGTGCTGAGGGGGGGCGTCCGGGACCCTCTATCATTAGAGGAGGAGACGGAGCCCCCCCGCTCACAGGAGACGGCCCGTACGAATCACCTGCTTAACCAGAAACACCCACACATGAGCAAACCACCCTCAGTGTTACTGCTACGGTTTAAAAAAAAAAAAGGTACTTTATAATCTTTTTTTTCCATTTAAAATGTCAATAATGTAATAGTTCCCTGTAAAATTTAAAACCGAGTGCTCATATCATATTCAGGCATGTGATTGGCTAAGGACAAAAAAGCAGGAAAATATACTAAGAAACCTTTCATGTACATAGTTTACCAGTTTTCATGTACATATTAGAATTCTTTCATTAACATTTATTTATTCATTTAGCAGACACTTATTATTATACACGTATTATTCACGTATTATTTCATGTTTCAGATAGCAACTGATTTACAGTTATTAACATTATTATATTACTTATTATATTTACTGACACAAGATAGATTGGACATAGCCTAAGGTGTCCATACTGTATTCTGATGCAGCTAAATTCACAGTAAATGTTTTTATTGATTTATATTTGTGTTTCTGTTATCA
>JAUCMT010000048.1:19965271-19979848 GCA_032357475.1 Enteromius thamalakanensis
TAACCATTCGCGTGTCCGTGCTTAGTGCGCATCTCGTGAAAAGACCCCCGTTTTTATTTTTATTTATTTATTTATTTATTTTTACAGATCTGCATGATTCACATAGGTCACATTTTCAGGTCTGAAAATCCGGAATTCCGGATTAATCCGGAAAAATCACATCCCTGCATATTAAACGTAATCAAAACAGCATCTCAAAACAAACTACTACTGGTCTCCTCTCTAGACTTATCTTAGTATTATTTTATATACCATTATAGTAGTTCTTTTCAAAGTAGGTTTGGTTTCAGGTAATGTGTTATATGCTATTAATGCTATATCTAGCTATTAAGTTAAAAATCTAATCATTATATTTTATTTTTCTTGTCATCACTGTTTTTTCCTCAATAATTTAACTATTAGTTTTAATATTAACTATTACATTTGTATCTTATTTCAATGAATGTAAACAGTTTTAATGGTTTAGCTCGAAATAAAAACCTTGCTTTTTACAAGAAAAAAGTCATACTCATTAGTTTTTATTATTTTAAGACTCATTACATTTTAAGTTCATATGTATATTTTTTAAATGAAAGAGTTTTGGTATATATGCCGTCTGACTCAATGAATTTTTCCCAATTTAATTTTTATTTTTTTATTTTTCAACTTTCATTTTGCATTCATGGTATTTATTTAAGGTTTTAGTTTTTGAAGAACTTATTTTATTTTGCTGCCATGGCAACATTTATAATTAGTTATGTAAGTTATGTAAATTTCAGGTCAGCTTCATGTGCGTTAGGAGGTTTGTGTTTATTAAAGACCCTGTGAACTAGTGGACAGAAGCTGCTCACCTCTTCTCTGTGGAGGCGCGTGGCGATCTGGAGGGCCAGAGTTGAGTTTGACCAGACTTTGCTCCAGGTCTGATATTTTATCTCTGTATTCCACAAGCCTTCACAAACATCAGAGATCAGAAACATCACTGACAGTAAAAGCAGTGAGACATGAACAGTGTGATCTGATGAAACACTCACTTCTGACGAAGTGTGGCCGACTCTCGTCTTTCCTCCACCAGAGTTCGTTCAGAGGCGCGGGCTTTCAACTACAGAGAATAAATAGGTTTGATTAAATGCATCTGTATTAGCCAATACCATTAATACCAGATTACTATTTACATTAGCAATTTTGTTATCTGCCATTTAATTTTATTGATTTTATTTAATTATAGCTAATTGTAAGCTATCAGCATCAGTCAGTGCATCCCTAAATAAAGCTTCTAGATTATTTAATTAATTAAAATCATACAGTTAGTCAACAAGTTTGAAGTATGTACCATCTCATCAGTTTTTAGTCAGTTATTTTGAGTCTTCGTTAAAAAGATGAAGCATGGTAATTACTCACCCAGTTCTCATGGGCTTTCTTCTCCTGGACTGCCACCTGTTAGAAAGTGAAGGCAGGGAGTTAAGAGTGTGCCTGATTGAGAAAGCAGTGAATCTCAGCATTAAAACCTTTTTACCTCAGACTTCAGAGAGCGTTCGTTCTGCTGCATCTCCTCCTCGATGTCCTTGATCTTCTGTTTGAGGGCTCTCACCTCCTCCTCGGATCGAACAGCTTTACTGTCCACCTCCGACAGCTTCGACTCCTTCTCGCGTCTCTCCAGCTCCTCCTGAGTCAGTTTTCTACACACATACACAACAGGTGAGTATATATTAGCGATCCAGCATCATGAAGCAAGTATTCACTAAAGTATTATAGTCACAACAGAACAGAGGAACATCCAAATATATGAAAGTTCTGATAAATAAATTGTAAAAAAATTGAAACTTTATATATGAAACTTTAAAGTCCTTTGAACAAAAACCACCAAAACAAAAGTTACCAGTAAGGGTGTTTCGTTCATTTTTTAAATATTCATTTATTGGCTATTATAAATGCTGATAGTTTGGAAAATGCCTAATATCGGACGATAATATCAGTCAGGCTCTAATTCAAAGCATTCATTTAAATGTTTTAGAATGCAACGTCACACAACAGCTGCGTGAAATACAGTTTCATAACATGCACTTCATGAGTTTAGCTTGATTTCAAGTTTCCATCTGCACTTCTACAGCTGATGCTTTATCAAGTTTTATATTTTGGGATTATCCTCATATTTTAGAACACAGTAACTAAAAAATTACTAATCCCTAATAAACAATTTACAATATTGACCTTTTGTTTTTCAAAAGCATTCCGAACTGTACAGCCCATTTTATTTGAATGTTTTTATTTTATTTTAATTTGACCACCTACTCTTTAAAAAAAATTAAAATTAAAAAAAATAATAATAATAAATTCACCTTTGAATCTCACAGATCTAACTTTTTCCCTCAGAATTGTGAGATAAAAAAAAAAAAAGGGGCTTCTATACAATTAATTTAAGGCTAAAAAGTATTCTACTTGCACTCTATCGGTTTTCTTTTTATTTATTAAACAATTGAGCCAAAAAACCTCTAAGCTTGCTCTATTCATTTTCTATTTGGTTTTCCTTTTATTATTATATAATCAGATCAGTGCCTCTCTAAAGGGTTAGCTCATGCTAAGGTGTGATGTATTGGTGCTCTGAAGTGTGAGCTCTCACTGCTGCAGAGCGTTCTCCTTCTGCTGGTAGAGTTCAGTGGTGATTTCCAGCCTTTGCTGCAGGTTCTTGAACTGGTTCTCCAGGTGTGTTTTCTCATTGTTCAGATTCATCTGGTCATGCATGGCCTTCTGATATTGCTCTATATATAAAAACAAAAAACAACATTGCATTTAGATGTGGAAAGCCAAACGGAAGATGTTCAAATGAACAATCAGTCTTCATACCCTCCAGCTCCTGTCTGGATTTCTGCTCGGTGAGGAGACTCTCCATGTAGCGATTCCTCTCGTCTTCAACAACACCCAGAGTCGCTTTAATCTGCCAAATAGAAACACTGCATTAGAAATAATACGATTGCTGAATAATCCTCAAAACCAAATCTGACGCATGTACCCTGGAGACGTCCATCATCTGTTTGATTCGCAGTCTCATGGTGTCCATCTTCTTCTCTGAAACCAAAAAAAGGAGAAGGTTTCATCTAACCATCTTAAAGCCTCAGCCTATAGCTTTTATAAAACCACACCAATGTTCAATGAATCAACTCAATATAGGGCTACACAATTAAACAACAATAAAACCAAAACTTGCTGTGTGTGAATGCATTCTGGGAAATAAAGCTCTTTCTGGCACCTGATAATCACAAGTGATTTATTAAACCTAACGTTAAATAAAACAACATTTGAAAGCAAGGAAATAAAGACAAACATTCGTGCTGTCATTTTTACAATTCTACCATAAAATAAAATTACATTATCTTTTGCAAATACTCTACTGTTGTAATATTACAGTAAAACAATCTTATTTGTGTTTAATGTTTTATTTTAAATTGATTTATTTGTTAATAATCCTTTTAATACTGTTAATAATATAATAAAGTAACAGTAAAATATGTAAAAACTTTCTTAAATTTTATTTTACTATTTTCTGATTTGCCATCATTTCCTCAGCACTTGTTAAAACTAACTTACTATAACCTATTAGGAGTGGATGTATTTAAATGCAACAGATCATGATTATTTCTTCGTTACGTTGCTCAACTGATGCAATTTAACACAATCTAAATCAATAGAACAATCTGATGGTTAGTTGCTAAAGGACGGTTGTGACCGACACGTTAAACAAAATCAGTATTTCCCAACTTTCTGAATATCCCTAGTTTCCTCTGTGAATCACAGCCGACTCAGAGAAATAAAGCGGTATGAGTCACTCTAGATGAGCGCATCTGCTGAATGCAAATGAACGACTCCCTTGATAAAAGACTAAATGTAAACAAAACAATTGCAGTTATAAATAGAGACTGACCAGCATCTTCTCCATTAGAGATTTTAGCATCATCCTTCTGTAGTTCTGCAGGATCACCGGCTCCCAGACGGTTGAGCTCTGCAATACAGCTGGACAAAACCTAGATCCCGGAGAATCATGGGATGCCATGCATTTACGACGTGATATTTCGGAGAACTATAATTTGCATTAACATCAAGTAAAGCTCCACTGGACCACATGTTTTGTTTTCTAATACATAAGTTTGACTCACATCAATCTCATTCTCTTTGTGCAGCAGAGAGTCTTCCAGCTCTTTCTGGGATTTGTGATAGACTCTGATCTCCTCGCTCAGCTTCTTGTGCTTCTCCTGCCAGTCTTTAGCATCACGGAGGAGCTGTCAGAACATGAATATCATTAAACTCAAGCTGACACTGACGGATGAATGAGATCTATAGCTCTGGCAGCAGGACTTACGGATTTCTTTTGCTCTTTTAAAGCACCGTTTTCCTTCTCAAAGGACAGAACCTGAGCCTTTAGAGCATCTTCTCTGAGTTTGGCTTCATCCATGAGGACATGAACCTGTTATTAAATAAAAAAAAAAAAAATAAGAGACAGAGAATATTTATTAGCTTCATCTTTAGGACAGGAGGGAACTAAAGCAAATGATACAGTATTTACAAAATTACAGATACAAAAGTATTAAGGTAATATTAATATTAAAATTAAAACGTATATATATATGAGAAATATTCTTCAACTTAAAAATTAATACCTACATTATATGGAAATTATCTATATGGAATTATTTTTAAAGCAACTTACAGCTGCTGAAATATTTACCAGCTGGACAAATACAAAAATGCCTATTTATTGCAGAAATATGGACACATCTTCAGGTCTGTTTTAAAGGACTCTGGTTTTGCTCTGACAAACCAAATCCTTATTTAATTATTCACTAAATGCAATTGCTTTTCTCCAACAAAAAAAAGGATATCCTGTCAACGGCAAGTATCAATGACAAAAAGTATCAATATCAAAAACTTCATTTGTTTTGCATAACCGTGACAGAAACAATACATGGAAATATAGATCTAATTCTTCCAGCACGCATTACCTTTGCGCGCTCCTCGTCATAGCTCTTCAGTGTTTTCTGGTATTTCTCGATTCCCTGTTGCATTTTGCCAATCTTCGGTTGAGACAAACAAAAAAAGGTTGTGAAAAAGCTGACAGAACGCAAAAAAGAAAGAATTATTAACAGAAGTAATCAAAGCTTACCTTCTCATTAAGATTCGAATTTTCTTTCTGCGTGTCCACTATTTTCTGGTTGAGCTGTGAAACGCTCCCAGACATCTGCTCCCATTGACTCTGGAGCTTCTGATGACGATTCTAGTCAGCAAAACAATTAAGCACATTTTAATAAATGAGCAAAGAGATGAAACTGAGGTTGTGATGGATGATGATGATGATGATTCACCTTCAGCCCTTTCACTTCTTGTTGACTGGAACTCAGTGATTTCTCAGAGTTCTTCAGCTGTCCTTCACGCTCTTTTATCTGCACGGAGACAAGCGTTCAGCTTCATCAGCCTTTACTGAAAACAATAAGCCTGTCAAAGACGAGCGAATGAAATTTACCATGTCGTTTAGTTCAGTGATCTTGTTAGCAGCATCAGATTTCTCCTTGAGAAGCTGCTGGATCTTGTCTCTAAGCTGCTTTTCAGTTACTGTGGAGAAAAGATGTTTAAAAAGTAAAGAAAATGTTTAAGAAAACAGTGTTACTACAAAAGAATTTAGATCATGTTACAGAAAATACCCTACAAATTTAAGTCGAAAATAATGCTTTATTATCAATATTTACATTTTGTTATCAAATTAAATGTAATATTTTCCAAAGAGTGATTCAAAAACTGCTGATTTTTTTTTTAACTTGACACATTAGAAATGTTTGGAAGTAAAATATCAACTACATTAAAAAAATGTATATTTTATATTTATTTGAGCAAGTACAATCTTGAGTATAAAAACTATATGATAAAATTTGAATAAAAAATATTATCTAAACATAGTGTATAAGATCTCCAACATGTGATTATCAGATTCAGATGGACATAAAAACCAAAAGTTATATCTGACAACAGTGCAAAAATAAATTAATTTATACATTTTGGGACTAAAAACATAAATTATTAAAGTACAATATGTAACGGTAACATAGCTTGATATCAACCAAGCCTAAGAGATCTTAATGAGATGAAATCTATAATATAGCTGATATCTCAATCATGATAAGCTTGAGAAGTGACTTACATTGATACGTTCTGCCTTTGATCTTGAGAAGAAAAGAAAAAAGTTTAATGACACCGATTAGATCGAATCATTTACAGATGAATGAAAACATTTCATCACAAGTTATTTCTTACCGCAAGAACAGTCCTCCAGAAGAACATCAGAACTGTGAGGGCCCCGACAACCACCGTAGCAACCACCGGCTCCCAGGGGACACCGTGGAAAGTGGGACCCGGTCGCCATTCCTCCGGAAGAGCAGTGATTAGCTAATCGAAACAAAATATAGTCAGTTTTATGATAATTACGGAAACAACTCCTAAATTCATCCACTGTGTTTCTACGGATTTAATCAAGAGATATAAATATAAAACTCATTGGGACTTTTTCATCTTACAATTGTGACTTTTATTCTTGTAATTCACAATGAGTAGTAATGGTGGGATATTGTGAATTGTGAAGAGGAAAAAAATTGTTTTAGAAAAAGAGCATTTTAAATCACACACAAACCCATCTCGCTTTTATCTCACAGAATTGCAAGTTAAAAAGTCCCGATTTCTTATTTACTGCTGTATCCTGCCGTGGAAACAAGCTTCGATAGGTTTCACAGCCTGACATGTTTCAGATCAATGTGTGCCCTTTTTTAAACTTGCATTGACAAATCTGTATCAACAAAGCCTTTTCAAGCAGTGACCCTTATCAACAGAAACACTAGAGGTTTACTGGACTTTCACCTCTGATGGAGCACAGTCACCCAATGCCTACAATAAACACTTACAACTCAGTTTAAATAAGACAATTGGGATTTTACACGAGGCTTAATGGACTTAACTCACTGGGATTGCTATGAGAGCTGGATGAGAAGGGCTCAAAATACAGCATGTCATTATTACACAACTACTCCGTGGATATTACACTGATCTACTGTATGAATGATGTCTCGCAAGCAGTTAACGTTAAGTTCAATCCTGAAAGCAGTGATCGAGTCTATTGAGTGGAAACACTTACTTCCTGAAGTCTGGACAGGATGAAGACAACAAACGCTGTGTTTTCTATCTCAGCAGGTGGAGAGGTAAGACTTGGCTGTGAATCCATTCTCTTAAAGCGTCTGAACTTTTCTAAAAGAGTAAGTTAACCGAGCGCTCAGAGACGGCGGTTGAAGCGGATAAACACAGTAACGTTAACGTTATAAATGGCGGACCACTGGTTCATATCTGGACGCCGGTGTTTACTGATCTTAAACCGCTCTGACACGTTATATACCTGTATATTTAAGATGTATACAGAAGGATAACAAATATATACAATAAGTATGTTTTGAAATCGCGGGTGAAGGGTAGATCAGCGTTGATCTCTCAACACGTCAACATTTCAAAACGCTGAGCTAAGAGTCTCTCGCGCAGAGATGTTGCCCCACTCTGTGCGCGCGGGGTCACGTGACGCTAGCGACGGCATCTGATTGGTTACGCACGGTGAGCGCAGGATATCCTAGTTAGCTGTGATGCTAGCGAGTTTTGAGATTATCAACTCGAATAACGGATGTTTCGGTGAATATGGTGTATGCAAGGCAGCGAGATTTAGTTAGATTTATTTGCAGTTTACTGTACTTAGGGTTTCATACACATATTGGTCAGGAACAGAGTAAGATTAAAAGGTTTAGCATGAAGCTCTACATCTACCTCATTCGATACTAGCAGCTGTCACATGACCTGAAGCAGACACGACCGTCATGACGAAATCTTTAATGCCTTGTCTTACAAAAAAACTTTTGATCTCATTAAAAAAAAAAACATTAAATACATATATTATTAGGTCTACTAAAAGGAAAATGCAATCCTTTATGAAAACAGAAAAATATCCCCTAAATTCATTCAGAGAATTTGAGGGGAAAATATTGGGGGAAATATATTTGCCTCTTTTTTTTTTTTTAAACTTTGCATATTTTTAAGATAGATAGATAAACAGAAGACTGTTATATTTTTGAAGGGAAGGTGAATTAAGGAACAGCTTAAAAGTAACGGTGTTATTGCTGGTGCTCTAAAAAACAACCACCAATGACTTCAAAAACCATCACAAAAACATTTCTTAGATTAATAGTTTGCTTCTCAGAATCCTCGGACCATGTAAACTCTGAAAACAATCCTGTTATTAACTTGCTCGTGCAACCAGAGTTCAGCGTGTGAGCAGTTAACCAGACATTACCACATATTAAAGATCAAAAACATCCTTGTATGAAAGTTTCTTAAATATCTATGAAAAGGATTTTTTTTTTTCAGCACTGACTACATGCACAACATATTTTTAGAATCAACTTCACAAACAATATGTAGCTAGAAACCTTTGCATTTATGGGCTTTTTCTGAATCGTACCGTCTTAAAATATTGTCTTACTCACAATTTCTCCGTACACTCCAAGATATTCTTTGATGAGAAGCACAAAACCCCGAAGCTCATCTGAAGTCGACGAGCTGGAGGATTCACTGCTTACTTCAGTGTCGTGGAAATCAGAGACACTCGGAGACTCCAGTGAACCTGGAGATAGAAAACAAGTTTCAGCTAAATATATGCAACAACACTTTTTCAAATTGAAAGAAAACTCTGACACACCTGAAGATGGATCCACTTCAAAGTGAAAGCCCATGTCCACCGGGTTCTCTAAAATAGCATGAGGCCCCTTTTGAATCTCCTCAGGGTCTTCAAACCCTATCTGGGCATCTTTATTTCTGTTGAAATGGCCCCCGTCCTCCTCCAGGCCCACGTCTTTAGTGTGAGACAAATCTTCGTTCATACTGAATTCAGAATTCAGAATCACTTCAGTTTCATTTTGCTCCTCGTGCATTTCAGGACTCTCGGGTGGTTCAGTCATTTCGATATCAATGTCTAAAGGCTTTACCTCTTCAGACTCTCCTTTCTCATCTGGAAAAAAGTGTGCATAAACATATTTAACAAAACATTAGCCCTCGAAGGCCTGACAACTAACATTTTTGAACAGTTTATTGAACTTTGAGACAATATATATATATATATATATATATATATATATATATTTTTTTTTTTTAATTTAGGCATTTTGTTGAGTATCATATGCTTTTATGGCTTATATAGTATGAATATGGAGGGGAAAAAAATAAATAAATGATCAAAACTTATAATGCAATGAAATACAACGATTGAGAGATGAAAGCCTGGTGATCACATTTGATACTCACCGATACTCACTATTTTAAAAAATGATGTATAATCAAATAAATTTAGGCTTATTTAATCTCATAAGTGGTTATCTTGCAATAGAATTTATTCGTATGTTTACTTAAATCAGCAGAAATCTGAAAACAAAAATACAGGTGATTTATTGTACAATTATAATTAAAATGCCTTTTTACTCGCTACAAAATCTAAACGATCAATCTGGCAACAGGCATTGTGAGCAACAGGTGTGGCAGCAAAGATTTAATCTTTTAGCAGCATCTGAAATATGATGCAGTAGGTTTTATAGGGTTAAAATGAATCCTAGAAACAACCACTAATTATGGTTTGGAAAGACAAGCATTGCTGTTAGTGCTGCTAAAATGACCTGTTGGTTCGGATGCAGATTCTTCCTCAACCAATGGTGCGCTGTCACTGGCCGCTGAATATTTCTGTCGCAAAGAGAAAACAATCTCTTGGAAACCATCTAAAACGGCAGCCTCGAAATCATACGCTTCCGGCTCTTTCTGCTGGCCGTCTTCCTGAGATCTCCGCTCTCTTTCGCTCAGTATGTCCTCCGTGGCGTCTAGAATGGAGTTCTCCGAGGCCTCCATGATTTGGTCCAGTGTTTGTTCGATTTCCTCCGTTTCGGTCTGCAGCTCTCTGGCAGACTTCATCTCCAGATCGAGATCAGAGAACATGGCCTCGATTCTGAACAGGTTCTTCAGTCCGAAATACTTCTGCATGCGCTCCATCTCCTCGTCCTTCAGGTGATCCCGTAAGATTGTGAGCCTCAGCACGTTATCGCTGTATTCGGGATCCTCGGGAGGAAGACGAAGCTCTTCTTGTTTTGTGGCATTTTCGCTTTGCTTGGACTCGACCAATTGATCACCTTCAGGTTGTCGGTGTTCAAGTTCATGCATGTCTTCCATGAGCTGAGGTTTAGAAGAAAGAACAGCGTTTTCATCCTCTAAAAGCTCTTCGCTGTCTTCATCCACATCTTTTTCATCTTCATCTTCGCCTTCAGGACTCTTTTGTTCCGATTCCAGTGTGTTTTTCAGTAGATTTACGAGTTCGTTCTTCACTTTATCGATCTGTTCCTCCGTTTGCTCAAATAGAGGTGCAGTTTCTGGGCTTTCTGTAACAAATTCCTCCTTTAACTTCTCATCTTCGCCAATCGATTCACTCACTTTTTTGGCGTTGTTTGTAAGCGCATCCTGAGGATCGTCTGCATGGTTTATATTTGCAATTTTATTCTTATTAATGCTAGCCTTCTGAAGAGGTTCTTCAACGTTTTCCATCTTGTTTGTGTCGAACTCCTTTGGATCATCTTCTTCAGTGATTTCGCTAACATTTAATGCCGTCAGTGCATTTCCGGCTTCGGTGTGCGTTTCCAATGCTGGTTCCGGTGGGAAATTTTCACCCGCATCCAAAGGAGTTTTAGCGTCTTGTGGAACATGAGAAGATTCTGGGATTTTAATGTTAATGGTTTCATCTGCATTAGCCAGCTCTTCAAAATCACTTTGTGCATGCATGACCTCAAGACCAGCTTGCTCTTCAACAGCTTTGCTCTTGGCGAATTCCTCAAAAGATTCAGTCTCTTGCGTTTCACCTTCATGGTCTGTTTTGATAGCATCCTTAAAGCTTGAGCTGTCCTCATCCTTGAGTGTTTTCTCTGGTGTTTGTAGTGGTATATCTTTATCGTTTAGTTCTGGTTTAGCAGGTTTTTCATGTAGTGCATCTAAACCTGCTGTTTGTGTTTTAGGTGGCTCAAAATCAGAGTCACTTTGGTTGTGCAAAAGTTCAGGATAATCAATATCTTGTGCCTCAGAATCTGCTGGTTCTAAATCTTCTGAAATGACCTCAGCCTCCTGGCTGATTGAAATATCTTCTGTTAGTGCATCTTTAGATTCAGATATCAGTTCTGATGAATCATCTGTCTTTGGATGAAAGCTATCAGAGTCCTCTTTCTGCCTTTGAATCGATTCTGAATCTACTGACTCTGATTCAAGATGTGATGCTGATTCTATATCAACGGCCTTTGATTCAACAAGCAATGATGATTCTGAACCAACTGACTTTGATTCATTAACCAACTGTGATTCTGAATCGGCTGACTCCGATTCAAGAAGTGAAGCTGAGTCAACTGCCTTTGATTCAAGAATCGATTCTGAATCTACTGACTCTAATTCAAGATGTGATGCTGATTCTAAGTCAACTGCCTTTGATTCAAGAATCGATACTGAGTCAACTGTGTTTGATTCAAGAACCGATTCTGAATTTACTGCCTCTGATTCAAGATGTGATGTTGATTCTAAATCAACTGGCTTTGATTCAAGAATCGATTCTGAGTCAACTGTGTCTGATTCAAGAACCGATTCTGAATCTACTGCCTCTGATTCAAGATGTGATGCTGATTCTAAGTCAAATGCCTTTGATTCAACAAGTAATGATGATTCTGAACCATCTGACTCTGATTCATGAAATGATTCTGAGTCTACGGACTTTGATTCATAAACCGACTGTGATTCTGAATCAGCTAACTCTGATTCAATAAGCAAAGCTGATTTTGAATCAACCGACTCCGATTCAGGATTCAATGTTGATTCTGAATCTAATGACTCTGATTCAGGAGGCTCCACTGATTCTGTCGTTGTCATTTGAGATGCATCTTCATTCAGAGCCGGCTCTTTTGATTCTTCTGTTGAATTCTCATTTTCTAGCAACAATGTGCTGCCTAATAACGCATCTATGTCATAGCTTTCAAATTTATCGAGCCCAGTCTCAAAGCAAACAAAATCTGTTTCCTGAAATAGGAAAGAAAGATCCACGTTAGCCAAACGTCATTTAAAAAATGATTATACATGAGTCAATATTAACCCCACTGACTTACCTCTGTAGGAACCTCCAATTCTTTTTCAGTATATATATGATTTATATTAAGATAGTCCTTTGGGAAATAACCAAAGTGGTTTCCAACCTATGTAACAGAGGAAGAGGGAAAAAATGTTGTGCTTCAGTATAAAAGCGAAATTAAATGCTGTAAATTTTATTAAATTTTATTAAAAAACAAACTCATTTACATCTTGGATGGCCTAAAGGTTTGTAAATTTGCTGTAAATTGTCGTTATCATGTGAATTATCCCTTTAACACATTTTTCTGCTACTGAAGACTTGTGCATGATCTGTTGCCCAACTAAATAAATATATATAGACTGTTTGCGATGATAAAACAATACTAATCAAATACTGTCATCCGAGTACATCATCAGCAACACCCAAATTCATCAAGCAATAAATCAATGATTAACAAGTTACTTACACTACCAGCCCATACGTCCGATCTCTGCCCTGAGAGTTTATAATATACATATATTGTCTCTCCTTTCTTAAAAGAGAGAAAGCGGCAGTCCGGCCCTGTGAAATCCTTGACAGCCTTCCCTCTGCCGAGAAGCACTATAGAGACACAAAAAACATGTTCGGATGAAAACTACTCACTTCATGTTACATAATGATGGTCCTTAATGGAAATCTACTTAAGCAAAATATAAGTGAGTTTTTGTGGGATTCACCAGAGTTGAATTAAGAAATGTTGTGTGCATTTTGTGTGCATTGCATGCATTTTTAAACATTTATGATTATTTATTTAAATACAAAATTTCTGATTAAAGTGATGCTGCAAGTAATAATGAAAATTATCTTTAATTGCAAATACATCATCTATGGGGAAAAGGATTTGCTATAAATGATTAGTATTTTTAAAAGGGGGAAAAATTAAAACATCACCTACATTTTTTAATATACTTAAGAAGAAAATTGTTAGTGCCGTTTTTAATAAAAAACAAACAGTTTTTATTATTTGTGAAATAATAATTAATAATAATATATTTCTGAACAACATCAGAAAGACCCCCCCACCCAGTCGACCACTAATGGACAATGCACATTTTTTACCATTTCTACTGAATTTTAAGTCAAATAAAAAATTACAGAAAATGTTTAGTTCAATTCAGTATAGCAGCTACCTGCATTATGCATGCACTGACATTATTTCAGTTTTCGTTAATTCCTCTCTAAATATCGAAAGAGAGAGAGAGAGAGAGAGAGAGAGAGAGAGAAACAATTTAGTAAACACAGCTCAACCTAATCCACCTCAAAGGTGAGCAATCATATCACGCAGAGGCTGACTGTAAATAACGACCTTCTTTTTTCCATGGTGATATGCAACCAAGCCTTATATGTAACATTATTGACTTTTTAGCATATCGTAGTAACACAGTAAAAGCATAAAACACGGTTGAATTAAAGAACCATTTTAAGTGCACAGTGTTTATGCTGTTAGCTCGTCTGGCTAAACTGAGCTCAGTATCAGGATCTTCAAGGACGACGTTCCTCGATATCAAGCCTCCACGCAGCATAAAAAGCCGCTTCTTATGAAATTAATTTACGGTTGCATTTGTTACAAAGTTACAGTATCCCGCAGCGGCGGCGATGCGGCCTTAATGACGTCAGCAGCACTAAGTTTTATGGTCCGCGGCGGCAGCGGCAGCATCATCCTCCTCCTGATACAAAGTTCAGTGATACTCACTACTGCATTCTTCATCGGCGCATCGCTTCAGGTCCGAGAAGCGCCGCTCCGCGCTGCTCTGAGGGAAACACGCGCACAGAACAAGGGTAAAAACAGAATAAAAACAGGGCTTCGGTGCAGCCATGCTGGCAGCTGTTGATCGCGGAGCCGCGGCCGACACGTCAGCAGATCCGAGGCGATCCGAGCCGAGAGAGAAGAGCCGGAGTCATGTTACAGAGCGCTTAAAGAGACCGCAGCACCAAAACAACACAGCGCGCATGCGCACATGGCGCGGGCAAGACACGCTAGTGTTTCGTTTTCCCATATTATTATTATTATTCTTTTATTGTTTTTCTCGTGTACACTGTGATTGTTGGAAAAAGAAAACAAGCAACTGAAAGATTTATTTAAAGAGAATACTCGAAAAGAGACGGACAGAAAAAAGAAAGAAAGAATGTAGACAGATATATTTTATATTATATATTTGTATAGAAATATCTGATATCTTGATGGTTTTTAAATAAATAAATAAATAAATAAATAAATAAATAAAACCCTTCTATACAGTTCTATACCGTAAGTTCTGCATTATCTGGGGCCTGTACCATGAGGGTGGCTAAACAAACTCAGAGTTACAGGATTAGTTTTGGGTTGACAAATCCAAACCGATGCAATCAGGCATTATTGG
>JAUCMT010000048.1:19992473-20003445 GCA_032357475.1 Enteromius thamalakanensis
ATGGTTTTTATACTGTACAGACTGTATGTGGTATTGTCCTACACTGACCCTAAACCTACCCCTTACAGGAAACTGTGCATTTTTGGATTTTCAAAAAACTTTCTGTGTGATATATAAGCTTGTTTCCTCATGGGGACCTAACAAATGTCCCCACAAGGTCAAAAATTACTGGTATAGTAACTTAGTGGGGACAATTGGTCCCCATAACATGATAAATACCAGGTACACACACACACACACACACACATTTCTTCATGAATGAGTTCATGATGCCCTCTGGTGGCAAAGACATGTATTACAGATGACCAAAGCGCTCACAAATAAATCACTTTATTTTTTTCTATTCATCCTGGCCTTAAATTCTTTTATTTTAATTTTTATTTTGTCAGTAGTCTTTCTGATGACATGATCATTTGACTCCAGACACACCAGACAGACAGAAAGTAAAACAATATGTGTTGATGTTAATAATCGTATTGTAAACTAGAAGTGCTGATATATGAGCTGACGTTCCTCTCTTGTAACTCGCAGCAATGTGCAAACTCCTGTTAAATCTCTCGCTGTGAGCTGTGATAAAAAATAAGAAAAACTTCTTAAAACATCAGGTATAAGGCCTTACTGCTTTCTGGAGGCTGTGCACCTTTATTTCATTATTTAGTGCCTCTTAGAATAACAGACCGATAGATTTAGCAGGCCCTCATCTCAAATGAATAATTTTGTCCAATTTACTGCTGCATATCAAATCTGAGCAATGAGTTTTACGTGAATGTTTTTTTATTTTTGCTCTACTAAAAGTGATGATTCAGTTTCCACTTATTCCATGGCAGCTGGATTTTGATTCATTGCTGGCTGCACAGGGAGTCTCTGCACTAATGAAAAAAATACTTTTTACCATTAACATACCAGGTTTGACAAATCAGATCCGGGAGGAACATGGTGTTAAAGCTGGATCATTATGCAATGATAATTTTTGCAGCTGTATTTTCAGTGTAGAATTAGATCAATAGAATTAGTTTGATGCAAGTAATAGTGTGTTCTTTTGCATGTGTGCGTATGCTAATATCACCCAAAAACCTGATGATACAGATTTTGTAGTATGTAGTATAGTTGAATTTTAATGTAAAGTTACTTTCTTTATTTTTACATTTTTATGTAGTTTTATATAGGTAGTTCTATCTATCTATCTATCTATCTATCTATCTATCTATCTATCTATCTATCTATCTATCTATAAAAAAATTATATATATAAAGTAAAATATACAACTTGACTATATAAATATATTTATTTATGTATAATGGGCTATATATTAATAATGTATTTTTGTAATTGTATATTTGCATATAAGATTTCTATATATATATATAAATGCAGAAGTTTAGATAAAAAATAAAATATAATTTTTTTTTATTTTATTTAACTTTTTATGGATTTTACTGCAATATAATAATGATATTTAATATATATGTAATAATGTGTGTGTGTGTATATAAAATATTGTATATTATTATTATTCCTTTATAGAATATTTATTTTATTGTAACGAATATCAATTTCTTTTTCTGATAAAAAATATAGTTCAAAAATAAGTAATCTTTTATGTGCTAATTACAGACTTTGTAGAGCTAATTTGTTGACATTTCACACTTTATTGCCTCTAATTAATGTGCTCAGTGCTTTAGGAGGATAAAAACCACATGATTAACTGTGATTGCTATACTATGACGAGAAATGACAGACTTAACACTGTCATTAAGCGAACAGTTATTTCTGTGTTCCCCGTAGTTTCTTTTCCAGTACAAAACGCCTTTGAGCAGCTGGCAGGAGTTTAACTGACCATGGTTTTTCTTTTAAAGCTATAGTGAATTATGGCATTCATGTGACTCTGAAATTGCTACCTTGAGGATGTTTCCTGCTTTGACTTATGTGAGTGTGATTGAGTTTAAGTTGATCCAGTCTCCTTGTGTGGCATTGCTAGCATATGGTGTTAATGGGGCTTATTTACTTATGAAAGTAACTGCAGGGTGCCAGGCTATATGTTTCTCCATTAAATTGTCATGAGCTATTAATCACAAACACAGGGTGGATGTTTGAGGGAAAGTCTTAAGCTTTTCTAGCTACCTGAATAATAACATATCTGGTTTAATGTCGAGCCCTTGAGTATTTCTGACCACCATAATATTCAATGCATTGGCCAAGGACTCTTATTCAATGTTTGTGTACTTGCAAGAATACGTTTCTGGCTTCACGTCGTCCTTGTTAATGGTTTGTTGTCTGTTTGGAAAAGGTCCCGGTGACTTGGATGCGGTCGCAGCGTTAATTGCTCACCCTAAATGTGATGGTGCAATTCAGTTTACTCTGTTAATGAATGAAGTAATCAAAGAACGGTGTAGCGTGTGCGTTGTGGGGAATTTCCCGATAGCAGCAGGACTGTGGAGGATGATGGGTGTCTGGCAGAGGCTGCTGAAACCAGACACCCTCGGCTCTGCTCACCCGCGCGTTTTATTACAGCTCATTAAGACTGTGAATAACTCACTACCACAGTTCCATTAGTGAAGAGTAGGCACCCTTGAAACGTTCACACACACACACAATACTTTTTATTATCTCTGCTCTTTGACAAATCTATCATTATTAATCACACAAGACAGATCACAGGGTAAAGAAAAGATTTTTGGGTCCCATTTCAACAAAATCAAAAGAATAAAAACAAACCAAAAACATAGAAACCATGAAATTTTCAATTTTATTGGTATTATTGTTGCTGTAAAACAACTTTTTTTTTTTAAATTTCTAAATGTATCCTTTGTGTCTCTTATGCAATTAATTATTGCAAATAAGCCTTTATTCTTATTCTTATGAATGCTTTTTATTATTTTTATATATAGTTTTTATTTTGCATTGTCAAAAATATAAAAAATATTCTATACATTTTTGATTAATTAAACTCTTTTTATTTATTTGTTTTGTTTTTAGTGTTTTCATATTAATAAATTTAGCAAATTATAATTTTGTTATATAGGCTTATGCAATTAATTCTTGCAAATATTTTTCCCTTCCTTATTTTGTTTCTTCCTTTAGATTATTATTATTGTTTTTGTTGTTCTTAGTGTTTTGTTTTCTAAATATATATTTTTAATATTTGTATCAGCAAACAAAATTTGATAGTCAATACATATCTTTATAAAAATCCTATAGCTATACTTTGTTTTGTAAACTTATTAATTCTTGTAAATAATTCTTTCTTCCTGTTATTTCCTTGTTATTATTATAATTCTTCTTATTATTACTGTTTATTATTATGCTATTTATTTTGCATTACAGCAACTACAATTTGGGGGAGAATCAACTGTTTAATTAATCTGCTTAATTATAAACATTAATATATATTATAAAAATTATAATTTGTTTTCTTTACAATTAATTCTTTTTTTTTGCTGTTACTTGATTTCTTTATTATTGTTATTTTTTTTATTATGCACATTTTATGATTTTTTAAAAAAAATATGGAAGCACTTTTATTTGCCACAGCGTATAAAATGTGCTTGATTATTTAAATAAACCATGCCTCCAGTTTTTGAACAGTTTCCGTTGCTATATAACAGTCTCTGCGTCTGAGAGTTTTCTGCTGCTGGAAAGGTGAAACACTATTGACCCCGAGTGGTTAAACGGTCTGCTGCTCAGGTAAGTTCAGGAGCAGAGAGCAAACCATCGCTGTATGTTTGCAGTTTTCTTCACTCTCTAAATCTCTCTCTCGCTCTCGTTTTAGGACAGAACTGTGATTGCCATTAAGGTAAGAAGGTTTTTTCCCCATCACTTGTATTTTCTGGTGAGTGGTGTTAACATCATGGAGGCTTTGGCCACCACACACTGTTATTTCCATGCTGGACCTGAAACCTGATACTTTTGTTTCTGGAAAAGTGACCCTCATCATTTCTGCTAGACTTACGGCTCTAGCATGCGTAATGAAAGCGAGGATTTGGTGTGCATGCATGAAAAACACTTATTTGCTTCTTTAGTTTTGATCATTTGGCCAAAAACCAGTATGCAGTATTGAAATATACTTTTGTTTAGATTTTTGAAATCCATCGGCATATATGCCTGATTCAACTTATTGAACTGTATTTTATTTGAACAACCAAAAAGTAATCGGTAAGCACAATTTCCTAACTTTTCCTAACTTCCTTAACTTATATTTCAATATTTATATTTTTAATTAAAAATATCAAATCATAATATTTTGCTAAAATTTCATTTTATTAATCTTTAAATATTTTATATGAACAACCAATAAGTAATTTGTAAACTCGTATTTCTAATTTAACATATTTTTATAGCATGTATATATAAAATAGTTTTCATCTTTAACTAAATGTTATATGAGGCACTAAAAAGTTTTTTTTTTTGTTTTTTTTTTACCTTTATCAGAAAGAGCTCTCTGAGATTTACAATCTCTTTTACAGGAGTGTCCTGGCCAAAATGTGCAGCAAGACAATCAATAACATCACAGATGGACATCACACAAATAGACTAAAAACAGTTACATATTGTTAGATCAGCTTCAATTTGCCCGATAGCTGATTTAAAATAACCTAGAGTTAGCAGATTTTCTCATTTAGATTGGAGGAGATTCCAATCAAAAGGCTTCTTGCCTAGCTCAGTTCGGGTAAAAGGAACGGAAAGAGTATAACAATATAACAAAAAAAAGAGGATATTTCTTAGGGATTTTCTGTTGCATAAAACAACAGAGATAGGAAGGCAACAACCCCAGGATGGCTTTATAAATAGTTAAGTACCAGTGCATTTTTCTTCTGGTAGACAGAGAAGGCCAACCCACTCTGTGATACAGAATGCAATGATGAGTTAATGATTTACAATCTGATATGAACCTTAGAGCACCATGATACACGGCATCTAAGGAAGAAAGAAGATAAGCAGATGCAAACGGTAAAGTAACGAATATCCTCACATTTCTAGCATGTTTCAGATAATTAAAAATTTAACGCCAATTTATCAACTAAAAAAATGTAAATATTAACAATTTTACTTTATATATACAACCAAAAATAAATCAGTAGGCATGTATATCTAATATAACATACTTTATGTTCATTTCAATCATAATATTGTTGCTGAAATTGCATTTTTTATCTTTAACTACTTGTGCTCTCCTCATTTGGAAGAATGGTTTCAATTATTTAGATGTTGAAAAATAATGCAATTTTCACTGATTCAGAGAGTTGATTGTTTTAAATAATCTAATTCTAAAAGATTAGGGTTATGAGATTTTCTTTGCCATCATTATCGCTATTCACACTGTGAAGTTAATTGTGGGCAGCAGCTGTAGTGTGTTTGTATGACCACTAAGAGCAGCTTTTCTCACCCTCTGACAGAGATCTCTCTAGCGGCCCACAAGGGAACTGGCATTTCATTTACAGTCAACAAACAGCATATGATTCTGCTTTAAAACCATTATACTCTTCCCTCCTACAGAAAGCTATATATTTGGAGTAGATTGACCTTATAGCTCCCTGCTGTCATATGAAATACTGAGAGGAGAAGACTATATAGTAATGCATTATCCTAAGAATATGTAATGGTTAATAATAATGTGTGTATATATATTTACAGTGGGGACCCCCAAAATCAGAGACCCCAACGAAAATATGGGATTTAAAATATAGTTTGAACCTGAAAATAAAAGGAGATTATTTTTTAAATATTACAACAAATAAACTTCATGATTTAAAGTTAGTAAGTATACTTTACAGTTTCTGCAGTATTTCTTGATATAGGAAGGAGTCTCGTTTCCTCCTCTATAATGAAACAGATTTAAAAATCAAATCTATTACTAAAATAACCAAAATAAAGAAATACAAATGAATATATACTATAAACAGAGGGCCGAAAGGATTGGGAAAGGTCAACAACCTTGAGCAGCAAATCAGCAAATTCCAGTGACTCTTTAAACGAACAATTCCAAGTTTAAAATATATGAATCGAATAGAAAACAGTTATTCTAAACTGAAATTTAATTGTCCTAATTTGTCAAATAAATGCAGCCTTGCTGAGCAAAACAACCCAAAATCATCTTAGTGATGGAATCCGGTGTTTCTCCTTCTGGAGTAGTGCTGTCTGAGAAAACACAGAGTTTATATTTGTTTGTCCATCAGCGGACATGATAAAGCATCAAGATTTAAACAGATGATTGAAACAGCAGGCTGCTGGCAGCTGTACGTTGTTGTCCTAGACTCTCATTACCTCTTAAATCTTGTTATTTTCCAGGCAAGACAAACTACCGGCCTGTTATGCACTCCACCATAGCCTACCCTCCAAAAGAAAGCAAAAAACGAACCCAAGCACAAAACAAAGGCCCCGTTTTGGCAGCCTAATGGTTTATAATTGTGTGTTTAATGGCGGGGGGGAGATGCGATGTGACGAGCCCGTATTGAGCTTGTGAGAAAGGAAGCACCAGGAATATCAATACATCCTCTGCGTAGATTTCCAGCAGAGTGTGACGTGTGTGTGGGGAAACGAGCTGCGCGGAGGATACTTTCCTTATTATGGATTTGACATGAACTTGGCCCCCGGCCCTGGGGAATGTGATGAATGCATTATTTGATCTTCCTGTCTTTGTTTACCTCTCTGGGGCGTCAACGAGCGGCCATTCTGCAGCGACTCACAACACGCCGTTAGTGCACGTCATTAGATTTTTTAATAAACAGTAATCACTTCCGGCCCTTTTGATGGACTGCAGAAACGGCAAACTGCAACAATTATTTTTGGCTAAACAAAGGGACTAAATTCCTGGCGTGTAAAGCAGAAGAGTTTATGTGTTTATGAGCTTGAGGCAGCGACGCTGGGGAGCTTTTTAGCCGCTGACTGATGCGAACCTTATCTGTGAATGAGCAATCACAGAGTAAAAGCATGTCTGCCTGACAAACTTAAAATACACTGAGCATAAAAGGGTTTGGATTCGTTTATAAATAGGGTCAAAACAGGGCAGCCTACTTAGCATTTCTGGGAATGATTTCAAATATTTTGCATCAGTGCTGTATTGTTATCCTTTTCACACTACAGGGCAGTTCACTTCTTCTGAACATGCAAAATTATGATTTATTATTACATTTGTTTGTCTCTCTGTGCCCACGTGTTGCAGCTATATTCTCAATAAAATGTTTTTCATTTATATATATTTTTTTTCATTATATTTTCTTTCTTTCATTATATATTCTGTAAGAATTAATTTGTGTTATAACCTATTACTACTTAAACATAAAAAAAAAACTTAAAACAAATAAACATAATATAATAAATATTTTATAGATGTCTAGAAAAAATCTGAAATTAACTTTCACTAACATACAGCGAAAACAAAATATCAAATAAAATGCATAAAATATTCATTAAAAAATTAACAAAAACTAATATTAATCAAAAAGTATTATACAGACATTAAGAAACAAAAAAATATTTTTTAGACAATATAAATTAAAAAACAATATAAATAAAAAACTGAAGAAAAAAATGAATAAAAATGACAAAAACACAATAAAAAAACCAACAAAATTATTAAACTTAGTAAAATTTAAATGAATAAAATATAAAAGTATAAAAAATATATAAAATAGCTACAACTACAAATTAAAATTAAATATAAAAATATTTAAAACCCCCAGTTCAAATTGCAAAAATAAAACTACTTAAAGTAATATTAAAGTGAAAACTATAACACTATAAACATTTACTTATGGAATAGGGTATCCATTTAATTTAAGTCCTTTAGAAGCAGCTCACTAGGTTTTAGAACGGAGCGATCTGCTTCACCAATTTCAGTTTTATACATTCAACCCAGTGACATAAATACGCCTCATAAATGTACTCTCTTTTTTTGTTTAGGGTGATTGTGGTTCTCAGGAAAGGCCCCTGATCTGCTGTTGTCAGGCTGAGCGGAGTGTTTCCTCGCTGTGATCCAGGGAGCTGTTGAGCTTCACTTGAGCTCAATGCTTCAAAACATAAATGTTAGAGCTGCTTCCTTAATGTGCTGTGCAGTGGAAGTCTCTAGCTCGCGGCCTCCATGACCCGCAGCTCCTGAACCTCAGCTGCCACTGAGAGCTTTAACCCACGTTCTTACAGACCGGAAGCGCTACAGGAACACACGGCATGTTTTTACTGAATGCAGTGGGAATATTTCAACTACTGTGCTGATAATATTACGCAATCCGCCTAAAAAACAGCACTGAGCGTGAGTAAACCACTTTCAGATATCGCCTAATCTGTTAAAGTCAACAAAAAATAACATTAACTTCGTGGTGAAAAAAATTGAGTGGGACTTTGTCATCAGGGATTGATTGTGTGGTGAAGAAAGGGGTGTGGCTGAAAATAAAAGGACTTAATGATGTCATCAGGAAAGGAAGATGATTTCAGAGCTAAATATTTAGTTCTGAGTTTAAGATACATGAATTTGAATTGCAGATAAAATTCATCTGTTTGGATAACACAGTCATAATGAATAAACTTAATGGGATGCATATTTGTCAGATATACTGTAAATGAAAGTGAATGTTTTTTAAACACACAATAATAATAATAATAACCAGGTTTATGTATTTATCATTAATGAATCTAATTTTATCAATCTCATTCATTCATTTTAACTAATTGAATATAGCTTGTTCACAGCAACCCATATTTTACAAATGCTCTTTTTTTAACTGAATACATATAGATTAAAATGTTTATAGATTTTTCATTTTTATTTTTTTTGGGAATGCTACAAATTTTGAAATGCATTTTCTATGTATATACATAGAAGATAATAGATTTAGTTTAAAATAAACATTTATTTAAGTAAAATTTGATGCATATTGTTAATAATAAACTGCCATTTTTTGTCTGACCTGTTTCTTATTTGTTTTATTTATGTATCCGAATGAATGAAATCTTATATGCAGTTCGTATTCAAATATATAAATCCTAAATTCATACTGTATCATTTTTTTGTTGAGTGTAGCATTATTGCATTTTAATTATAGTACTCTTTATTCCAAAGAAAAAAAGTTGTGCACTAATGAATCATTTATTAGGAAAGTAAAACAGTCGGTTTAATGCGAATGAAAACATTTCGAGCCTCTAGGCGGTCTCCCAAAGCGAGTATAAGCGAGTCGGTTTTGGGACGTTATGGATGTGTTGCATTGTTGCGTTTGATGGGATTTTGGATGGTGTGTTCTGGTGATTGGTGGGATCTCATATGTTTCGCAAATATCCCAACGTGACACAAATGCGAGGAGAAATGTGCATTGCACATCTGGAGAAGCGCGCAGCCGTGAGATTAGATCTCCAACGCAGGTGCATACGGCTGCGTGTGAGCTATTAATGGGTAAATTCGGGCTAACAAAATAATAAGATGAAAAATCGAAAAGGCTTTGGCTCTTTGCACTCGCGAAACATGTGCTGGATGAAATATGCAGACTTTCCCCTGTCAGCTTTTGCTTGATGGAAATGTGCTCGCTTCCTCCCGGTGCACCTCGTCCCTGCAGACGATGCTCGGATTTCATTTCCTTGTCATGAAGGGGCCCTCGGCGTGCAGTTTTGGCCATCGCTCGCTTGCTTTCTGATGTCCTGATCGGTTTCCTCCTCCCCAGTATGTGACAGCGCTGTCGACCGCGTGGCCTCTTTACTCGTCTTCATAAATCACTCAAATCCAGAGGCCCACCCTCGACCTACAGTGCCAGCGTGGACAAAAGCTCTCTGTAGAAATAAGAAGTGAAACCACAAGCGTCCAGCGCTGCCCTGAAGGCTCACGCCACTCGCCTCAAACACCAGCTTTGCGCAAAACCGCTGGAATTGCGTCCACGTTTTATTGCATGTTCCTTTAGCCCAGAGGACAAACTGTCAACGAATCTGACGTTTGACATGAGACAAGGTAATCACACATTCTGGTCAACAGGCCATTCGAGTTAAATGGAAAAACGAGTCATAATACATTTAGCCTTCCAGCAGTTTCTTGGAAGTGTAGTAAATTTCATCTCTATTCCTTGTCTCAAGCTCTCTCTCTCTCTCTTGCTCCCCAGTGATCTATTATTTGATGGAGAATTTGGGCCTGGACTTGAGTGGCCTCGCATGCCTCTTCAGACATTTGTCCCCTCGCAGGGATTCTTGGGACGGGATGCTGGAAGTTTCTGGACACTACGCTCAGGTTAGGGATGGCTTATACCCACATTAAAGATTAGATTCATCACGTTATTAATCATTACGTTTTAAAAAATACAACTTTTTAATGCTTTTAGCAAGTGGTTAGTTTGAATTAAATCACAAGAAAACACAGATAATGCATTTACTCTCATTAAACAAAACAATGTTTTAGTAGAAAAGGTATGTGTTATAAATTAGTGCTGTCAAATGATTAATCATGATGAATCACATACAAAATAAAAGTGATTGTTCACATAATATTTGTGTGTGTGCTGTGTTTATTTATTATGAATATACAAATAAACGCATATGCGTTATTATATATTTTGAAAATATTTATGTAATTACATATACATGTTTATATTCCAATAATTTAGATCTAATAAAAATATATTTACTCTATAAACATTATACATTTTTCTTAAATATATACATGCTCGTCTGTGTAATTATATATGCATCATAAATATACACATTACACACATATACTGTACAATGGGTATGGAAAGTATTCAGACCCCCTTAAATTTTTCACTCTGATATAAAGACCTAAAATCATTTAAGTTCATTTTTTGCCCTCATTAATGTACACACAGCAGCCATATTGACAGAAAAACACAGAATTGTTGACATTTCTGCAGATTTATTAAAATAGAAAAACAGAGATATCACATGGTCCTAAGTACTCTCATATATTTAATTCAGGTGCTGTCCATTTCTTCTGATCATCCTTGAGATGGTTCTACACCTTCATTTGAGTCCAGCTGTGTTTGATTAT